>JANUSC010000245.1:162500-339184 GCA_025200525.1 Camellia lanceoleosa
AAGCTAATATATAGTATTAGAAGCACTATATCAAAATAGAATTGAATTAACAAATATAAAATTTGGTGGTGTTTGCTAGTTTAATTGGGGAATTAGTAATGTTATGGTTTGTCTAAAATTACCAACACCACTTCGATTTTTTTTTTTTATTTAAATAACAATAATAAAACCTACCCTTTTTGAAGAATTAAAAGGGCTTCATTCTGATCATTACCATTTGCCATAGAAATTACAATGCAACAGTAACTCTGTTATAAGATGTACACAACTAGTCTCAAAAACAATTGAAGCCATGGATTAATAATAACGACTCCACAAAGCACCCCTATAGCTTTCATTGCCAAAGGTTTCAAATTGAAATCCTCTTGGTATGATGCCTGATGAGTCATTGTAGCTAAAATTCAATATTTCGAGAAATGAAATGGAAGTTAATTTTGGAGGGATTACACCAGACAACTGGATACTGGAAAGGTCCAAAGGCTCAAACTACTCCATGTTTTTAAAATTTGGGGGAATTATGACCAGTAAGAAGGTTATATGATAGGTTTAGTCCAACGATGTCTCTCAAATTGCCTATTTGGGTCGGCACAACACTGGTCAATTGGTTACAAGATAAATCTATTACGAGAACAACGGTGCAATTGTTCGAGTATTTTTGGCAACATAAAACTCGCCTGACCCCTCATAATCGGCAGGAAACAGAATGTTGCCACTAGAAACGTCATTACAAGTAATGTTGTCAAGGCACGAAGGGATGCCATGTTGTTGGGTTTTTGGCTTTCAAAGGTAAATATTGTAATTTTAAGCGTGCTAGCAAGGATCAATCAATGCTTATAAAAGATTAATTGCCAACCAATTATCAGACGATTGTATTTTAGTTCTCTCAGCCTCAATGAAGAGGACTTTTACTAATAGCTTGTTTAGGAGAATTTAGTAAATAACAATTAAGTGAAGAATAATTTCAGAATTTCATTAAGTAAAATGAAAAACTTACAATGATCTAACCCAGTCTCGTAGAGGTTTACAGCAACAAGCTATTTGAAACTACTCCTGGGAATGAAGTCCAATACAAGAATTGAAGTGCAGAAATGTAAAGAACTGTAAAAAAATGAAAGGAAAAACGAAGTAAATTAACTGGTTTGTTTATCTGAGTCTGGATCTTTCATTCTGGGGCCTTCTCTGTTATTTATACTTCTCAATGATAACCGTCGAAGTGGGCTTATAACCGTCAAAATGTCCTCCCATGATTGCTAAACATACTCTTTCACAGTCAGTCCCACTACACCACCTTTGCAGTTAGATTTCCCTCCTGATTTTGAATTTGAACTTTGTGAGTAACCGTTAGGCCACATCACGTTATATCCCTCGATTGTTCTAGTGCTACGCAGATCAATTATTATCAATACGGGCTGACACGTGTCTGACTTTGGTTGGCAACTTGTATTAACTTCCTAAATCTCCCTCTTCATGCCACGTGTTGAGTTGTGATTGGCTTTTACAAATTATATAGCCAACATTACCCCCCGCACTAATATACCCAATACTTGGTGATATTAGTGGATCAAGGCACTTTACCCACATCCTAGGACGTGCATGGGCTTTGCATCTTTTTAGAAATGCAACCGACGTCCATCATTGCAATGTTTGTACTGCATTAAATTCCTTTCTACGCCTTGAACATTTCCCACTATCTAAGCATTCGAAAAGACTGATACAGTCCTCGTGGCCAAGCAAACCTTTTCTTACATTGATCGAGCATACGAGGAGTCTATGGAAAATGATTATAGGCCTCAAAAGAATCTCAATGTATTTATTGATTACACTTATCCGCCTCCATTTATACAAATTATGGAAGCTTTTGCAACGTACCTGTAGACACCTCATTTTGGACCGTCCCCAAGACTTGGACGTCATCACTTCAGCACTCGATGATTGTGACTATTTGTGGTTGTTTTAGTGCCCAAAGTCCTCGGCAGAATGCTCTATCTTTGAGCCTTCAAACCCCATCCATTCTATGCCCTATTTTGGCCCAAAACCTTCAAGCTTGCAACCCCTGGTGGGTGCCGACCACCAGTGTTTTTTTTTGATATTTTATTGACAATTGGTCCAGCTGGGTGCACAATTGGTCTCATCTCCATACACGTGTATGGATGGATTTTCTCAGCCAAATGCTTGTTTATCTATATATATGGGGTCTCCTCCCCCATTTTTAGAGGTTAGAAAATTTGGAACAAAAAAATCTCTCTCTCTACATTTCTCTCTCTCTCTTGCAAATTTGTACACACTTGTATACTTACACTACTCTTTTGCATACCCTTCCTTAACCAAAGTTGATCATCTTTGAGTTGAGGTTCCTTGGAGCCATCTTGGAGCTCTTGAAGGTGGTTTTAGCTTGAATTAGCACCTAGAATTGTTCTTTGATTCAAGAGGTATGATACTTGTCTTTTAAACTTGTCTTGCATACTTGTTTTTCCATCTATTTCCACTTTTTTGGGCTGTTTTTAGGCCATAAAAAATTCTATTTTTGTGGGCTGAAATTGGTGTTTTAGGCCATTTAAGATTAGGGGGTATCTCACCCTTCTTTATTCCTTGCTTTCAAGGCTTTTCCACCTTTGTTTCCCACCTTCAAACTATCTTTTTTTGGGCTTTTGAGCACTGAATTTCAGAGTATTTTCAATGGTAAAAATCATGTTTTGAAGTCCAAAATTGAAGGGGTTAGCCTCCCCTCCTTGTGTCTAGTTTGCTAGCCTAGTTAGCTCCATGCGTTAGCTTAATTTTCTAACCTTTTGTAGCTTAATTCCAGCATGTTTTAGGCTCTATTTCAGACTATTTTAACTCTATTTTTGGTTGTTTATTGCATTTGAGTCTTGTTTTGCATGCCTCTAGTGTAATGGTCCTCACAAGCTTAGTGTTTTAGGCCTTTAGGCATCACTTGTTTGAGTTGATTGCATATTTTAATGCTTTTCTCACTTCATTTCAGCACTTATAATCTCTGCAATCTCCCTCATTTCTTCACTCTTTATTTACTTTGAGGGTTGTTTCAACCTTAGAATAGTTTAAGCTTAAGAATGAGGTTCATTGCTTAATGGTTTAATCCTCTTTTGGGGGTTTATTACCAACGGCATGACACTTCTCTCTTGCCTTAAACTACCCTTTGTTTCACACTTCCTTCCCTTTAGAAGACTTCTCACCAATGGACTTAATTGGTTAAAGAATGGAAAGGTAATGAGAATGGGTAAACAAGTTAAAACTAAAAGTGTGCAAGATAAGAAATTGGTTTTGTTTTGATGTGTTCAATCGGACGTTAATTGAACACAAGGAAAATTGGGGCATTTCATACTCAAAGTGATGAAGTGTGCCAAGTTTCCAAGGTCTCCATTGCCCTTGATCATGCATGATAGGGTGATGGTCTTTTTGGTCTTATTTGTGCATTTATTAACTTGTACATCTTGGTTCCTTAGCCATCATTCAATGAAATTGCTTAATTGATGGTTTGAGAACCAAGTGTATCACTCCTTTGAGATGTTTTAATGATAAGGAAAGATACACGGTACAAACAACCTGTGAGAATACCCTCTATTTGCCCTATTTTCTCTTTGTTATAGCAAAAAAAAGATGAGTCATCAGTGGCCAACCAGCCACTGTTACTGGCCAGCAGGCCACCAGTGTTGGACGGCAACCCCTCAATGCTGGCTGGCCGACCACCACTTTTGGCCTGCCAACCACCATTGAATTTTGGGCAATGTGCTTGTAAGGCATGGCAGAGTTGATCTGGAGAAGGAAACAATGCAAGGGTTGTGAAAACAGAGACTTTCAAAGCAAACAACGGATATTCTTCGGGTGGAAACCGAGCATGCATGGGCCTCCCTCGCTTCCCGGGACTAGTTAGCTAATTAATTAGTTTAAATGAGCATTTAATTATGTGTTTGTTGTAAATTAATTAGTTGTAGCTAATTAGTTTGTGTTGTAATATTTAAATTAGCTTAATTAGTTGTAGCTAATTAGTTTACTCATTTAATTAGTTTAGATTAATTAAATTAGTTTGTGTTGTAATATTTAATTAGTTTAGCCTAGTTAAACTCTTAATTAATTAGCTTAGATAGTTAGTTAATTATTCTTTCAAGTTTTAAATAATTAGCTTAATTAGCTTAGCTTAGTTAGCTAGTTAGTTTCATTTATTCATTCGGACTCTCCTTCGTGAGAGCGTAATGTAATAATGTGTATGTCTTCCAACCCCACGTCTTTCTTCCTTTTATTTAACTGCTTTTGATGGTTAGATTAGGGACATATTTCAAATTAGCATACCTTATGCTTGTATCCATTCATCTTGTATTGCATGCACCGAGGCTCGGCCCAACATTCAAACTGCATTGTCATTTCAATAATTCTTTGAATACATGCTTAGACCGAATGTTATTAAATTGATTCATATGCCATATTTAGTAGCCGAGCCTATTTTAGTTGCATTATTACATGTGTTGCATTATAAATTTGGCATAGTTAGGAATCATGCATTTTTTCTAACTTTTTTGTTTATTTTGGCTTGGAGTACTGGGTGAGTTTTTAATGCTTTAGCATACATGCATGAGTGTGAGTGATTGCCATGACTAGCATGCTTGCCATGAGGTTAAATGCTTACGTGTTAAATTGTTTGAATTCCTGTAGATGAAGGCTTGTTGCTTGAATTGGAATAGTTTAATAAATGTACGTTTAAGCCCACTTTGTTGAGTTGTAAATTCGCAAACTTTAAGCCCGCTTGAGGTGGCAAAATCAAACCATTTTTGAAAAACAAACATGAAATTGAATTGTTCCAATTCAGGCAAACTAGCCTATACTTGTGTATGCGCATCACGTAGTAATGTTAGCCTAATAAATCGGAACAAGAGCATATAATGTTGATAAAAATCATATCATGATTAGTAGAGGCCAGTCTTTGATCGGGCGAGCGGGGGTGCTCAATTCATGACCTTCCTCTCTCGTACATAAGTTCTCAAGCCGAGGCAACTTTGGTGATGATGGACGTGTGGCCTTTTGGCACGAGTCATGGGTTTTCTAAATTTTTCCAAAATAAAATATTTAGGTGGCGACTCTATATCTGGCAAAGTAGTCCATTTTTGGCAATTTGATTCAAAATTGATTTTCCAAAAAGATTTGTCGGATTTGGACTCTTTGGTGTTTATCAATTTCACATTGCACTTGTGAGATTAGATTCAGAACCGCGGGAGTCCGAACTGTAGGGCTTCTTTCGAGTTCCTGAAAGGGGGCGCGAAAAAGTCGAGCTACAGTACCAACCTTTAGACCCAAAGTTTTCCAATTATGAACCCTTGGAGCAAGCATTTGCAAAAATGGATCTTGGAAACTCTTTTTCTACCTTACCATCTTCTGCATGGGACACAACTACTTCTTCCTCTACCCCACCAACCTCTGCATGGGACATAGTTGCTCCTTCTTCCTCCAGGTCTACTAACTGGAGAAGTTGGCTAGAACTTTATGAATCCAAACTAAGAGAGCGAATCCACCATCAATTCATCAAATTCGCTGATCCTTTATCTATCCCTCCTTTTGTACGGAGCTCGGTGGTTTACCCCTATCTATCCGTCAATCGCCGACGCAGTCTGGAGGACAGCTTACTTGTAGCGTGGTACACATCTTCCATGCCTACGAAGATAGTGTGAGCAACTCCTCGTCCAAAGAAAGCACAAGGATACAATCCGTCATTCTTAGCCAAGAAGGCAAAATTTTGCTCTTCTGACTGGCTTGAATGTGTGAATAACCCCCAGTTCCCTTCTTCCTTTGGGATGGACCCTCCTGTGCCTCCTTTTCCTCAGAATCCTCACTGAATGAAGGAACTGAAACTTACTCTCTTCGAGAATCAGTTTCTTCCTTCCTACCAACCTCCAAATCTTCCCACTACATTTGAGCGATACCAAGCTCAACTTTTACTTGCAGCCTTTTCTTACTTGCCCTTCAATGTTCTTGGAGATGATTTTCCTCTTAAGAACTTTCAATGGGCCTGTGACATTATGACTCAGGGTCATGTCCTCAACCCCATTGCCCAAGCAGAACTTTAGATGTTTTTGGATCAACTCCCACTTCTTCTCCATTGGTACCAAATTTCTTTGGCTACCACTAATTCTTTGGACAAAATCTCGGCCAATCAAATTCAAACCCAATACAAAGCAAAGAATCTCATTGATGAATATAATGACTTCAAGAATAAGGATTCTGCATACTGGGATGATCTAGATATGGATGAAATGGAACAAGGATTGAAGGAAATGAAGTTCGAAATGAAAGTTGAACAGATTTTCTATCAAATAAGAACATATCCGCTACAGCAACCTAGCTTGGATAAGATAGAGGATAGAATAAAGAAGGAACATAAATTCATTGACCACTGCTGGGGCAAATTTTATGACCTTGTTATCCTTTATATTCCTTATTTTTATGAGTTTGAATTTGTAGCCAAGAAGGCTTTCTAATGTAATTATTTTCATATCAATAAAGCTAGGTTTTTCTTTCTTCTTTCGGCATGGTCTGGTTTTATATTCCAATTGTATGCTTAATTCATATGGTTATCGTGACTTAACTCCTCATTATGTTCAAAGAAGCTTCGAGTCAACTAATTTTGCTCTGAAGCCTAACTCAAAAACTTCCAAAGTGTGGAATTTTCTCTTAAGAAGGGTAACCTTTTGTAGACACCCCATTTTTGACTGCCCTTAAGACTTAGGCGCCGCTAATCGCTTACTTGGTGGTGAAAGTTGCGCAGTGCAAAGGTTCGATTTCTTCGGCAAGAGGAGAGTCAAATCCTAACCTCATACCCCATTTTGGACCAAAGCTATTTTGAATGGTTTTTAGACCTTAAAATCCTCTCTTTCAAAATATTTTTGAAATAAAGTTCCCACGATGTTCCGAGGCTCGCATTTCGTTAAATGTTATGCTTCTTGGTAAACTGAGCAAGGACAAAGTGGAAATGAATGAAAGAGAGATGAACTCTTTGAAAAATCTTTCAAAACACCTTATCTAGGGGTTTGGAGTTGAATAAAATAGGGAAGGAGAGAAGAAAACTAATTTGGGAGAAGTTTGGCATGAATCCTGGAAGGATTGAAACTGAGCGGCTTCGCTAAAAGGAGCATAACTTTTTTTCACAGTTGGAATTTTGATGTGAGGCTACCACCATTGGAAAGCTTACTTCCGGGGCTTCAATTTGGACATAAGAATGACCTGAAAAGGAGTTCAGATGAAGGAGATATGCCCATTTAAAGTTTGACCTGCAGAGCAGATTTTTGCTGTTAGCCAGTTAAGTGGCCGGTCGGCCAGTTAAAGTGGCTGGTCAGCCAGTTGAAGTAGATGGCCGGCCAGTTAAGTAGCTGGCTCAGATTGTTTGCAGATATTTCTCCTCCACCTGTCTTCTAGGATTATGCCACCTGTCCTAGCTCAGATATTTCGACCTTGCGCTCCATTTTTGCTATATATGGAGCCATATCACTCATTTTGGGAGGTTAGAACAATTTAGCAAGTTTGGGAGCTTCTCACATTAAAACCCCTCTCTCTCTACAAAATTTTTAGAGCTAAATCTATGTCTCTCTCTCTCTTCCTATATTGTGCTTAGAAGTGAGAATTCTTTACACTTTTGCAAAGAGACCCTAGACTAAACACCTCTACCTTGTTGCTGAGGTTCTTGGAGGTCTTATTTGAGCTCTCAAAGCTGGTTTTGGCTCAAATTTTGGCTAGTTTTGCTGCTGTGCTTCAAGGGTGAGCATCTCCCTCTTTTAAGCTTATTTTTGTACACAATCCTAGCCACCTTTGCATGCTGATTTTGGCCTTGTTGTCAACTACAAAAACCTCTATTTTTAAGTGCTTAAAATGATGGTTTGAGGCCTCTTTGAAGTTAGGGGTGTTCCACCCTCCTTTGTTGCTTACTTGCTAAGGGTTGAGCCATCTTTTAAAGCATTTCAAACAACCTTTTTTTGGCCCTTTAACCACTGAATTCCAAAGGAATTTCAGTGGTAGAAAACTTGTTTTGAGGTCCCAAATAGGAGGGGGTGGCCTTCCTTCCTTGTCTCTCCATGCTATGCCTAGTTAGCCTTGCAAAGTAACATGTTTTTGTGACTTGTCTTAGCTTAGTTTAAGCATATTTTTGGCCATATTTTAACATGTTTAAACTCTATTTTTGGCTAGTTTGGCCACTCATTGCTTGCATCTTGCACTTGTAGTGTAAACTTGCTCACTAGCCTAGTGCACTTGATGGTTTAGCCTATTAATCTAGCATGTGTATGCTCCACTCCAGCATGTTTTTGGCTCTGATTTATCATGCTTTAGGACTGTTTTGAGTGGTCTTGGCCTTTTGAGGCTTGCTTTGTATGGCTATAGTGCAAGTGCCTTAACTAGTTTTGAGCTTTAGGGCCTCTAGCATGCTTTATTTGTGATGTTTGCATGATATGGCATCATTTAGCATGTGATTTCAGAGCATATTCCTCTTTCATACTCTCACATCTATCACTCTTTAAATGCCTTTGAGAGTTGTGTCTTATGCCTTGCTTGTGAGCCAATTTGTGTGCATGTTTGCCTAGTCTTTTGAGCTTCGATTCCAGTATGTTTAGGCCACTATTTTGACATGATTTAGGTATGTCCATAGCAGGTTTGGCCATTTGAGTTTGATATTGCATGCCTCTATTGTAATGCTTGTCACTAGTTTCAATGCCTTTGGCCCTTAACATGTGCATGCGTTGCTTGCATGGTTTAGTGTCTTTAGCATGCCATTTCAGTGCTGAAATATATGCCATTGCACCCCATGGTTTCACTCTTTCATTCACCTTGAAAGAGGTCTTTGGCCCCTTGTTGGTTTGAGTATGGAATTGAGGCTCTCATGCCTAATGGTTTTAGCCTTCTCTTGACGGTTTCTACTAACCAAAAGCATGAGGCTTCTTTCATGCTCAAGGTGCTTGTGGCTGAGGCCATCTTTCCTTAGAGGACTTGCACATTGGACTTAACCAATTAAGGAATGGATTGGTAATGCAATGAGTAAACAAGAATTGAGCCAAGTAAAACATGCCAAGATAACATATGTACTTGCATTGCATGTGTTTGGATTGGACGTTAATCCAAACACAAGAAATATGGGACGTTTCATACTTGATGTGATGAAACGTGTCATAATTCTTGGTCGTCAACACCCTTGATCATGCATGATAAGGTGGAGGCTCTTCGAGTCTTGTTTGTGCATTCATCGACATGGTGCAAGCTTAGTCCTTGGCCACCATGCATTGAGGTGCTTAGTTGGTGGCTTGAGAGCCGAGTGCCACACTCCTTTGAGCTTGAGACATGATTGGGAGAGTGGCAGTGCCTACATTATATTGCAAATACATTGATGTGCTTCTGTTGTTCTCTGTTGCAGCAAAACTAGAAGTTTGTGAAAGCAACTAGCCAACCGGCCAGTTGAAGTGGCTGGCAGCCACTTTTTCTGGCTGGCAGTCCACCAGCAGGTTCCTGTTTTGAAGCAAAGGCAGTCTGGAGATTGGCACAATTTTCAGAGGTCAAGACAAGTGCAAACAGAGGCAATTGAAAGCAAGGCAATGGATTTTCGAGCGGAAGCCAACCGAGCATGCATGTCTCCCTCGCCCGCGATGCCATCTTTTTTTTTATTGCTTTGTTAGTTAGTTGCTTCTAACTATTTCAACGTGTTGTAATTAATTAGCTTAGATAGTTAATTAATTTAATTGCTTTAATTAGCTTAGATTAGCTAGTTATTCAATTTCAATTGTGCTGTAATAATGAATTAGCTAAGTTAGTTAATTAGTTGGTTTGTAATAAGTAGCTTAGCTTAGATTAGCTTAGCTTGTTTATTTGGACCCTCCTTCGCGAGGACATATTGTTGTAATAAGTGTGCGTATGCGTGTGAGTGTGCGTTTGCGTGTGTGTGTGTGTGTGTGTGTGAATGTCTTCTAACCCCACGTCTTTCTCCCTTTTATTTAACCGCTTACAATGGTTAGTTTAGTGCATATTTTAATTAACATATCTTATGCTTGCATGTTTGCATCCATTCATTTGTCTTGCATGCACCGGGCTCGACGCATCATTCAAACTGCATTGTATTTCAATACATATTTGAATACGTGTTTTAAAAGCATGTTATCAAATTGTTGCATTCATATGCCATATTAGATAGCCGAGCCTATTTAGCTGCATTATTATATGTGTTGCATTAGGCACTTAACATAGTTAGGATCATGCATTGATTTCTAACCAGTTTTCTGTTTTGGCTCGGAGTACACTGTAAGTGTTTACACTTTAGCATCTTGCATGAGTGTGAATGCTTCCATGTACAGCATGCCTGCCATGAGGTTATTTACTTAAATGCTAAACTGCATGAATGCTTGTGGATGAAGGCTTTATTACTTGAATTGGAACAATTCATCAAGTGTGAGTTTTAAGCCCACTTGAAGTGGCAAATCATCATGTTTTAAGCCCACTTGAGGGTGGAAAATCCGCGCTTTAGCCTACTTGAGGGTAGTAATTTCAAACCATTTTCGAAAAACAAACATGAAATGTTTTGTTCCAACTCTTGCGATTAAGTCTATACTTGTATGCTACGCGCATCACATAGTAATGTTAGCTAATAATTAACAAGAACACATGAGGTTTATAAAACAACATATCATACTTAGTAGAGGCCGATCCTTTGATTAGGCGCGCGGGGGTGCTCATTTCAGGACCTTCCCCTCTCGTACCCAAGTTCCCGAGCCGAGGTAACTTTGGTGATGACGGACACGTGGCCTTTGGCACGAGTCATGTCACACCCCAAACCTGCCCCTAAAAGTTTGGGCATGACCTCATCAGAAACAGACACAAAAATTGACATATATAATATATGGGGCCCAGACAGAAGCACCTAATAACACAAAAATCTATGCCTTTAAGCTACCATTATTATGCCAGGATCATAACATCACACTAAGTAAAGAATATAATTAAAATTTACACACATAAACCTTAATTATTAGCCCCACAGTTGGCGTATAACAAAAATAATAATGATAGACAACCAAGACATAAACATATACTCTAACAACACTTTACAAAACGCACAGCTTCAGCTAGTGCCTGGACACACCGAAGTTGACAAAAGAGAGACGAGCCTTAAGGGTTAGGACTGGACTCCCGAATGATTACCTACAGAAACAAGCAAAATACAGAATGAGTAAAACCCAGTGAATAATAGTACATAAATGATGTAATGTTCAACTTGAATAATAAAGTATATAACTGCAGAAGCATATGATTAACTACATTCTGTAATTATTTCCACAATAGCCATAGGTCCAGCTTTCTTAACAAATTGGCTTTAAGCCCAGTATGTACAGAACGGCCATAGGCCCAGAAATAATAGAAATAATAGGAATAACAGAAATAACAGAAATAGCAAAACGCATGCGCGTGGGGTAACAGAACGCATAAGCGTGATGACAGGACGCATAAGCGTGATGACAGGACGCATAAAGCATGATAATAGGATGCATAAGCGTGATGACAGGACGCATAAAGCGTGATGACAGGACGCATAAAGCGTGATAACAGGACGTATAAAGCGTGATAACAGAAATAACAGATGTATGGACTCAAGAGGTGGCTCGTACGGATTCTAGAGGTGGCTCCCACCAAAGTGTAGCACTTAGTTCCGTACAGCACTTTGTTCCATACCAGAAAACAATAAGTTTCATTATATCATAATATAAACGAAACGAACAACATAACAGAATAACCACAGATGTCATCAGAACAGACTAGTCTTATTATCATACGGAGGCACACGGTTTCTTTTAATCATTCACATGAGTTAGCGCAATTAGGTTACATTTAACAGAGTGCTAACAGCAACCATTAATTTCATAGGTACATAAATACTGTAGTTTCATAGTGTACTCACATTTCACTTGTTCATCATGAAATAATGCCACTAACTTGCAGATAACAGAATGTGCATAAACATAAACATTAACGAGGATCAAGAGCGAATATTTCATAGCCTTCATGAAGATAGAACACTTCACCTTCTATTATGGGTTATATGATAACATTAGACCTTAGCAGTTATGTCATAGGATCTGAATGATCTCAAGTTCATGTGTCATATAACAAAATAATCTTGATTCATTAGTGATAATCCATAATGATCTTAAATTCGACAGATTCCACCATTCAAAGATGAACATGAGTTCCATTTATTCATTTAGAAACGATATAGTTTTCTTACAACGGACAGAGGGTTCTTATGCATCATAGACAGAACAAAATGATTCCAAAGGCATACCGATGTACGCAACCCTTCCAACGTTCACACTGATTTCCAACTGACATAATGCTAGTGTAATCACTTACGAGGAACAGAGCGTTAGTACAATAATCATTAACAACAAGAAAAATATTCATATGGCGTACTATTACTCACAGTGTTTAGATGCTAGGTCCGTCCCTGTAGCTAACCCTCAATAATCAAGCAAAGGGGTGAGCTTGAGAAGAAGCCTTCACAAATCCAAGTTCTAATCGGGTAAAAACATTGATCCTCCCTTGTTCTCCATCCTTGATGCCAAAAACCATGGTGGATCATGAGCAAAGTAAAGGGATTCAAGGATTTGGGGCTAGGGTTTCGGACTTAGGCAAAGAGGAAGGAAGAGGGAAGAAGAAAAATATAAAAAATGATCCAAAATCCCGTTTTTAAAGCTGCTGTCCCGAAAACCCCGCTCGAGCGTCCCTATTCCCGCTCGAGCGGACCTGCTCTCAGCACAGATTCCAAAACTTCAAACATGCGTAACTCTCTCATCCGGACTCCGTTTTAGGTCGTTCTTGTGTCCAAATTGAAGCCCTAGAGATAAGCTTTCTAATGGTTCTAACCTCACATCCAAATTCAAAGTGTGGAAAAAGAAAAGGACAAAAGAGTGACGGTTGGTCGCAGACAAATTATTCTAATTTAAGCTTTTGGTCCAATCTTACTTTACCATCATATTACCACCGCAACCAATAATCCAAAATAAAATAAGAAAGTTCTAAATACACTAATAAAAAAAAGTCCAAAAACGAACCCATGCCTCAGAAATACAACTCAACCTGGACACCCGCTCGAGCGCCCCACCTTGCGCTCGAGCGCTCGGCTGGCAAGACGCCCGCTCGGCGTCCACTTCCTTTCGGCGGGAATCTACAACCCTCAAAATCTCGGGTAGCCTGCAAAAATATACTGAGAGCCTCACAAGTCCGCTCGAGCGGCAACTCCTCCGCTCGAGCGAAGGGAAAAATTTCTGGGTCGTCACAAGTCAGGGTTTCCTAAATTTTTCCAAAATAAAATATTTAGGTGGTGACTCTATAATCTGGCAAAGCAGTCCATGTTTGGCGCTTTTTGATTAAAATCAATTTTCCAAAACGATTTGCCGGATTTGGACTCTTTGGTGATTTATCAGTCTTACATTGCACTTTGTAAGATTAGATTCAGAACCGTGACAGGAGTCCAAACTATAGTAGCTAGAACCCAATTCGCGCCCTCTCCAAAAGGGGGGCGCGCGGAGGAAGTTCGGGCGGTCTACACCTTTGCTTTACGTTCCAATTATATGGCTAACATAGTCTATCTTTGTTTAACTAACAGCTTTGAATTAACCAACTTTGCTTTGAAATACAATCTACATGGTTCGAAGTATAGAATTTTCCTTACCCCGTCTACTCCTAAAGAGAGAGCTTCTTTTGAGTTTCTTCACTACTTGACCAAATACTGCTTTTGAAATGTTTGTTGCATGAACCATGTTCCTACAAAAAGGTTCCTTCAAAGGACTTCATCCTTCATTGAAAACCTAAAAGCATGCTTTTAAGTCTTTCGAACCAAATTAATCCCAATCACTCTAGAATTTGGGACATGATTCTTGTTTCAAAGTCAATTACTTGCTCCTGAAACTGTTTGGCAATCAAGCTTTGAAGCCAACCTCTTATTTTAAAGACCTATAGAGACTTCAAAGCCAACTACATTTTGTCAAGCTGGGTACTCAACATATGTTTCCCTCCAGAAACTTTTCTTCATTTTAAATTTGGGACCCTCCATATTTTAAAATAAGGGTTTTAATTTCATATGGACCCAAATCATAAAATAATCATTTCGGATTCACCTGACCCACTCAACTTGTTCGAGTAACTTTTGGACAGAAAGGTCTAAAAACCCCTTTCCTTCGTATTCCACCTATCTACTTACCTAAAATTTCTTTTCTCTCCCTTTTGAACTCGTCTGCAACTTTCGCTTCTTATTCACCTTCCTTTTTCACCCCTTCAGTAATGGCTTCTCTAAAAATGCAAACTATTGAGTGTGTGAGTCCCTCTGTAGCTTTAAGGAGACTCATCAATGAAGAATGTGAAAAGTACAAAGCTGGTGAACGGCGTGTTGTTGATGGACACATTATTATTCCTCACCGCTATTTTTAGGGAGAGTACGTGCTTGGACCCATTTTCAAAGAGGCCCCTGCTCAGCTTCTTGCCTTATACCCTCGTTTGGAGGATCATTGCTTACTCTACAAAGGGGCACTTGACTAGGGAAGCTGGAGGTTGAACCGACCTCACTGCTGCTGGCCTACAATGAGACTCGAATGGGAAGAATGGTATGATCGAGTTGTCCCTACTAGGACACTTGACCTTCAGGAATTCTACCTCCTTAATGCCTTTTAACTGGCCAGGTTTTCTATTCCTGAAGACCCTTTCCTTATACCTGCTACATTATGTTTTTGGAATTCTTCTTTTAATTTTTTCCAATTTCAATGTGGTATGATGGCCCCTACCATTTTGGATATATGCCATCTTTTAGGGTTATCCCCCATTGGCACTCCTTTTGGTCCTAACTATCCTAATCTTAATGTGCCCTTTTCTATCCATCCTTTAAACTCCACCTTCAGTGATTTTGTACACTCTAAAAATCCAAAGGAAAGCCTTGTGACAGATAGAGAGTTCTTCTCCTTTCTTCTGTATTGGCTTTGTAAATTCTTATTTTGTACCTCTTCTCAGAGGATTATGCCTGAGTTTGCTCCCCTTGCTAAGGCTCTGGCTTTGGGGAAGAAAATAGACTTAGCTCTATATGTTCTAGGCCATGTATATAGAACATGCTCCCAATTTTTTGAAAAACCTTTAGATATTAATCAAGGGGGGCCACTCTGGATATTACAACTCTGGCTTTTTGCTTATTTCACTGCTTTGCATTCTAGGTGTTTGAGATTTTTGCTATCAAACCCTACCTCTTATGGAATAAAATATGCCAGAGTTTCACTTTATCCTTCCACTTTTACCTTCTATTTTACTTTCTTTCATCAACTCCCATATTTCCCTTATTCTCACACCTTCTTCTGCCCCTTCGAAGCCAATATTGGCCCAACGTGGTTGAGGACTTTCTTGGCTGATAGAAACGGTTCCCAGCCTCAGCACAGGGATATGTGGGGTTCTATTTTAATTCCCAGAGAGCTTTTTGTTGGCACTTTAAATCCTAGAGCTTACAAGTGCATAGCAGAAGCTTACTGGCCTACTCAATTTGCCAGGCCATTTAGGCTTACCCAAGGAATCCCTATTCCCCTCTGCAGTCAAACCAACCCCAATCTTACCACCAAATAGCTGAAGGTATAAAGACCCAGGTTAGAGGAGGCAACCTCCAAACTCATTTAGGACTTAATCGAATTTCAGTTCATTCCCTTCATCCCACAAGGCACTGCAGTGAAAAGGTATTAGAATTGGTGGTCAGCAAATATGGAGGTGTTCCTGGCAATACCTCCCAAAGACCTGCTGGTGGGACTGGACTTGCCTTCTCAGACCCAGCCTAAGAGGACTGGGCTCATCACTCCTTCTACAGAACCTACCATCCCAGTTTCTGCTCTTGCTGACACAAAGAGAGCTTCTTCTGCCTCTCCTCCTTCTCCTAGAGTCACTAGGGCTGCTTCGAAGAAAGGCATGTATTCATTATCTTTGTTTTCTCTTCTCTTTATAATGCTTAACTCTTTCATTTAAAGCTTTCTTTTTCTTACAGGAGCTTCACAAGTAGATTCTCCTCAAAGGGCTCAAGCCCTAAACATTCTAAAGGACAAGCAACAATAGCAAAAGAAGAGAAAACTTGTGCTTAGTCCTGAAGAGAAGGAAATATCTGAAGAACCACCACTTAAGAGAAAGAAGAAAATAACAATCTCCCCCTCAGATTTCAATGATGACCTTGCTCATCAAGCGGCTACCAAGGCAGTTGAGAAAGAGCAATCCAAAGAATTGGCGGTTTTTCAAAGGTCCGAGCAAAGGAGACAGCAGCAGATAATAAAGAATGAGACAGCTACTGTGGATGCACTTCAAAGAGAAACTGCAAGAAGGCAACAAACTGTTGAACACTATGCTCTTCACAGTTCTCCAACCATTATCACTACTACTTTTGAGGCTGGTAATTTCCTTCTGTTTTTGTTTTTGTTTTGATAATTCCCTTTCCCAAAGTTTTAGCAATAAAACTTACCATTGTTCTTACTTTCTGATTTGCAGCAACAGTTATTCCACCTTCTCCTTCAACAAAGGTTTCCTCAATCTTATCTGAAGTTAAAAAACCATTAGAGGCAGCCTTGAAAAGGAGGAAGAAAGTTGACACTAATGTGCCCATAAATGTAGAGCCCATTCAAACAATACTTCCACTCCCCAGCTCTACATCCTCTATACCTTTTATGAGGCAGGGTAGTCCTATATCCTTATCCTTTGGCCTAACTCCATATATTCCTAATCTAACCTTTACCTCAGCTCAATTTACTCTTCCTACAGTCCTGGTTGCTTCTTTCCCACCTGAAGAGATCCCAGTTATCACTTCATCTTCAGTGATAGCTGATACTCCCAGAGAAGATACTGGTAGCTCACCAATTATTTGTCCACCATCACTATCCAGCTCCAATCCTTCTTCTCTTGATTTACTAGTGGCCAAGACTATAGACACTGCTAGGGACACTTCAACCTTCTCTCATATCCCTATGCAGTCATCTCTTCCTTCCACTAGAGATTTTTTTGCACCTCCAATGTCAGTGGAAGAGATGGACAATTTTGAAGTAAGGCTGGCTAGCCTTTTTGACATACCTTCTACCATTCCAGTAACCAATAATGAAGCTGAGCCATTGGTTCTAGCTAACTCTCTCTTGGAAATTTTTTAGAGCTCTTCAACCATTAGTAGGGCTTCCTTACCTCCACTGGACTTGGGCACCTGTTTGGAATTGTTGACATCATTCTCAAGGATCCCATTTGAAGCCTTAAAAAGGCCTATCATCAAGAATTGTTTTCTTTAGTGTTGTAAGGTTATTGAGCAATCCAACATGGCTATTTCAAGTTACTCAGGCTACAGCTACCATAGATTTTTATGTCAACATCTGTCACATTGCCAAAGCTGCAGAGGAGAAGCTTTTGAAAGACAAGGAATTTGTTTCCCATATATATGCTGAGATGTCTGAATTAAAGGGACAACATTCATCTGCTTCTCAATTTCAAACCCAGCTCTTGGAGAAGAAGGCTCAATTAGAAGAAAAGTTATCAGCAATTAATCTAGCCTTAGATCGAACTGCTACAAAGCTGCAAATCACCAATCAAGAGCTGGCTGATTGAAGGCAGGACATGGCTATAGTCATTCAGTTGTTCCCATCCCTTAGGAGTAGAGGATCAATTGTAAGGGAACAACTAAAACATTGAACTGATTTTTGGGCCAATTTATGGCTCCATGTACTTAATTCCATATGAAATGAAATCTTTATTCATTATTTGAGTGTTTTTATGCTTATCTTGTTTAGCATTTTCTACATTCCTTGTGTTTCCCACACAGTTGGATAATAAGATTTTAAGTACCTACCATTAATTTTCTTAGGATGTACATATCCATTCAGATTTCTCAAATGGTATGCTCCCCCGGGCAAGACTATGAATTTGATATGGACCTTCCCAATTAGGTGACCATTTGCCAAACTTATGACTTTTAATTCCTATTGGAAGTATTGTCTTCCATACCAAATCACCTTTATCAAAACTAATGTGCTTAACCTTCTTATTGTAGCTCTTGGCTGCCTTTTTCTTTTAGAACAGAATATTATTTAATGCAAGAATTCAAGCTTCATCTATACCCTCTGATTCCAAAAACATGCTTTGATGGTATTGCTCAGAAGTTAATTGGTCCTGGCATTTCACCCTCAAAGACTTAATGTTAATCTCTACAGGTAACACTGAATAATGCCCATATACTAAGGCATAAGGAGTAACTCCTGTACTTGACCTTGGAGAAGTCCTATAAGCGCACAATACATCCAACAACAAGTTATGCCAATCCCTAGGATTGTCTTCCACAACTCTCTGTATTCCTTTTTTCAAAGACTTATTGGATGATTCTGCCTGACCATTTGCTTATGCATAATAAGGGGTGGAATTAATAAGGCTAATTCCAAACTCTACCACGAAAGACTTTACCATATTTCCATCAAACACAGTCCCATTGTCACAACCCAAACCCGCCCCTAAAAGTTTGGTCCATGACCGGCCTGTACATAGGCCTCAAAACAAAATTTTACGAATATTTACACAACTACAGGGCCTTAAGCGGAAGCAAATACCAACATAAAGACAACACCCATTGAGCTTGTGCATACATGAAGACTTAGATTAATTTAAACATTTAAATACACTTCCATATTTACATATATAATTATACATATCTCACACACATTTACATAAGACTCAATGAATTACATAATTCTCCAATAATCAAAATTAAAGCCTCGACGCGGAGGCGTAACCCGGGCAGCTTAACAGAGAGGTGGACCTCAATACAACTCTAGTGTCGATCCCCGATGGCTCACCTACATAAATATATACATAAAAACGGAGTGAGCAAGGCTCAGTGAATAATAGCAATGTAAAGAGGTTAGGTGAATGAGCATAGCCTTGGAGAATATAAATATAAATATATCAAACCATATACAGGTCTTATCCATAACCATATTTCAAAACGGCCTCAGGCCCACATGTAATACAGAATGGCCTCGGGCCCATGTATGATACGAAACGGCCTTAGGCCCAACATAACAACAGCTGTCCAGGGAAAATGGAACATCGGCATGTCTCCATCCCCCTGGGCGTTAGAGCCTTTAGTCATGTATAATTCATATCATTATAGGGTAGATGAAATATCGGCATATTTCTATCTCCCTCGGCCTTAGGGCCATTATTCATAAACAATTCACATCATAACGGCCTCGGGCCCACTTTTATTAATAGGAAAAAAAATGACCTTAGGTCCATATCAATGCCATCGTTCAATCATGTCCATTAATTTAATCAAAGCACAATGTCAATAGTTTATGCCATTCACAAACAACGATATATAAATCATAATCACAGGAAGTATGAAAACATATCGTTACACTACTATTACTCACAGTGATGGGCTCCTGGTAGCAGCTGGACGATGTCCTCGTCTTGACCTACAAACACAATGCACATAGTACAATATATGAATATAACTGATCCCATATTTGTTCTCTTTGACCAATTAGTCATGTTGGTTCTAAACCCATAGGTCTTCAATAGGTCATAATCTGTGTCTAGGAAAATAGGACAGAACGAAAGGAAACTGGGTTAGAAGGAGAAATAGCATGAAATGGTGGACAGAAAGTGAATAACCTTCACTAATTTGAGTATATCTATTTGTGTACATAGAATTTGGGTGTGAGACTACCACCATTGGAAACTAGACTTCCGGGGCTTGGATTTAGGCTTAATAATCACTTAAAATGGAGTCCAGATGAAAGAGATATGCTTATCCGAAGTTGGGCTAAAATAGGGGTGCCCACTTTTGCGAGACCGCATGCGAGAATTGAACAGGCCGCAAGGTGCTTTTATTTCATAATCATTTTTGGTGCTGGAAGTGGACTATTGCACGTGTAGGAAGCCCCGCCACACGTCAACTCTGGGCCAATTCTGTTGTCCGAAATTCTTGTTTGCTCTAACACTTGTTCATTCCATTTTCTTAGCTTGGTTTCAACTCTAATCAGCCAAAAACATGTAAAATTACCCCACAACATGATAAACTAACATCATTCAAGTGTAATTTCATTTCAAACAAATTAATCTTTGCCTCAAGTTCAAGATCAATGCTTCATCTTTCACAATCTTGAAAGTTCCCAAAACACAACCCACAAATACACTTGATCCTTGCATAATCTTGTTCTATGGACAATCTAGGGTTCATTTCATATGGTATTCATAAGGTTGAGCTCCAATCATAAACAAAATCATAGGACCCAAGTTCTAATTTAAAGCTCAATTAATTACATACATAAAGACCTAACTCAAATGGGTTTCAAATCTTCCAATATCATTATGATTTCATGAAATTGATGTATTAAACATAAGGATTCAAGATAGACTTCCATACCTTAGTTCAATCTTTGCCTTTCTCTTAGCTCTCTTCAATTTTCCAAGCTTCCACGGTTGATCTTCTTCCTCTCTCTTTAATCTCTTCAATTTATCTTCAAACCCCCATGAATGTTAAGCTATCTCTCTCTTAGAGAAGCTTTGTCTCTCTTTTGCCCTCTCTTTCTCTCGATTCTCTCTCTCTCCTTCAGATATTTTGGACTCCAAGTGATGAGTTCAACTCATATCATATATATATATATTATATACATAAGCTTATCACAATTAGGAAGATCCAAACGCACCCTTATGAATCGTACGAAATCAAATTTCAATTAAACTTCCCAGATGACTCTAAAAATTATGTTAATCATAACTATGTACTCCGTTCTGGTTTCTAAAGCCTCTAAGGCCTTCAATTTGCAGTGCAAAGTTAACCACCCAAACACACCTTAACGAATCAAACGAAATAAATTTCCAATTAACTTTCTCAAATAGCTCTAAAAATTCTCATTAACATACCCAAGTACTCAATTTTGATTTCTAAACCCATAAAGGTCGGCAATTTCAGTTTTAAAGTCATAACTCAACATATAATTCTTCAATTCAAACAGATATCATTAAATTAAAACACATTAACCAATAATTAAATAAAGATAACTTCTGATATGCATTTTGGGGTCATTACACCCATTATCCACAGTTATGGTCTGTGGGATGCCAAACTTGTGAATCAGATCTTTAATAAATCCAATAACTTCAGTTTGGTCTACAGCCTTATATGGTTTAGCTTCAACCCACTTAATGAAGTAGTTTGTGGCCACTAAGATGAAATAATGGTGCTTCGAAGAGGGTGGATGTATTTTTCCTATCATATCCATACCCTAACCTCTAAATGGCCAAGGTTTCACAATTACATGCAAATTAGTTTGGCACATGTCTTATCATGCCATGCTTTTCGCATGCTTGGCAACCTCTAGCATATTCTATGCAATCTTTAAGGATGGTGGGCCAATAGTAGAAATACCTTCAAAGCAGTCATCTCATCTTCACACCAGGTTGATAAGCACCACAGATGCCTTCATGAACTTCAGCCATGGCTGTCAATGCCTCCTTTGGTCCTAAACACTCCAATAACAACCCATTAGCTGCCATTTTGTAAAGAGCATTACCATACACTATGTATTGCGTAGATTGTAATTTGACCTTTCTGCTGGCTTTTGAAGATGTGTGTAGATACCCTATTTTTGACAGCCCTTTAAGACTTGGATGTCCTTGCAGGTACATCCGATGACGAGTCTATTTACTCGCCGAGCGCTTGAAGTTCTCAGCAGAATGCCATAGCTTTAAGCCTTTCAAACCCTGCATCCATTTTGTCTCATTTTTGGACCATGCCTTAGTCTTCCACCCTGCAACCTCTAGTGGCTTGCCGGCCATCCTTGGAGGTTTCCGGCCATCACTTCTTGTTTGCCAGCCATTAATGTGCCTTGCCGACCATCACTGATGGCCGGTCATCCACCAATGTTTTCTACATATATTTTATGCCAGCTATTTGCACAGATACTTGCATCTGTCCACACGTGGAGAGCTAGATCTTCTTGTATAGAATTCATGTTTTCTATATATAGGGACCCTCTCTCTTATGTTTTGAGGTTAGAAAATTTTAGACTCAAAGTTTTCTTTTCTCTTTACAAATTTCCTACACTTATGCCTACAATTCCTACACTTTTGCCTATACACCCTTAACCAAATCCCCTAATTTCTGAGCTGAGGTGTTCTTGGGTTTGGTTTGAGCCCTAGAAGGTGGTATTTGCTTGGTTTGTTGCCTAGAATTACTCTTCCCTTCAAGAGATATAACACTAGTCTTTTAAACTTGTTTTAGTATACTTGTTTCTCTATCTTTTCGCACTATTTTTGGGCCATTTTTTAGATGTAAAAATCTCTATTTTAATGGGCTTAAATTGGTGTTTTAAGCCATTTAAGGTTAGGAGGGTGTCTCACCCTTTCTTTATTCATTGCTTCTAAGGCTTTTGCACCTTTGTTTCCCACTTTCAAACCAACTTTTTTTGGGCCTTTAACCACTAAATTTCAGAGTATTTTTAGTGACAAAAAACATGTTTTGAAGTCCAAAATTGGAGGGGTTAGCCTCCCATCCGTGTGTCTTGTTTGCTAGCCTAGTTTACTCCATGTGTTAGCATGATTTTCTAGCTTTTTATAGATGTATTCTAGCATGTTTTTACCTTTCTTTTAGACTACTTTAGCTCTATTTTGGGTTGTTTGGGTCAGTTGGGTCTTGTTTTGCATGGGTGTAGTGTAAAGGTCCTCACAAGCTTGGTGTTTTAGGCCATTAGACACCTCTTGTTTGAGTTGATTGCATGTTTTTGGTGCTTTTCACACTTAATTTCAGCACTAATCACCTTTGTAACCTCCATCCTTTCTTGGCTTTTGATTTTTCTTTGAAAGTGGTTTCAAGTCACTTGTTTGCCTAAGTGTGGAATTGAGGTTTCATACTTAATGGTTTAAGCCCTTAGGGGGTTCATTACCAACAGTATGATACTTCTTTCATACCCAAAGCAACTTGTGTCTTGAGCTTTTCTTTCCATTAGAGGACTTTAACTCACCTTTTAGACTTAATTGGATTAAGGAATGGTTGGTAAAGTAAAATGAGTAATTAAAACTTGGAACTAAAAATGAGCCAAGATAAGAATTTGGTTGTGTTTTTTATGTGTTCAATCGGACGTTAATTGAACACATGGAACTTGGACCATTTCATACTTGTTAGTGATAAAATGATCCAAATCTCCAAGGTCAACTTCTTCCCTTGATCTTTCATGAAAGGGAGGAGGTTCATGTCTCTTTTTGCATTTATTGAACTTGCACATCTTGAATCACAAGCCATCATGCAATGGAATTGCTTGAGTTGGTGGTTTGTGGCTTAAGTTCACATTTCCTTGGATTTGTTCATGAAAATGAGGGGTGAATTGTGCAGATAGTCCTTGGAAATACCCTTTCTTTGCTCTGTTTTTCCTCTATTGTAGCATGATGAACCAGTGCATCAATGGCCAGCAGGCCACTATCCATGGCCAGCAGGTGGCCGGCAGAGCACCATTGATGGCCGGCAGACCACTTCCATGGCTAGCAAGCTTTACCAGTGGCCGGCTGGCCACTAATGCAAACCTTAGCAGAATGTTTGTATGGTGGAGCAAAATGGTTCTGGAAGTGTTCGACTCTGTAAATAGAAAGCAAAACGAAGGTCTTTTCGGGTGGTATCCGAGCATGTGCAACTTTCATTTCCTGAGGCAGAGTAATGGCAGTGTAGTTAGAGACTTTAATTACGTAGTTTACTTACATTTGTGTTGTAACTTAATTAGTTAGCTTAATAGTTAGTTAAATTAAAAGTGTTGTAATAATTAGTTAATTAGTTTAGCTATTTATTTCATTTTGGTTTGTAATAGTTAGCTTAATTAGCTTAGCTCTAATTAGTTGCTAATTAGTTTTTCTTTATTCATTCGGACTCTCCTTCGTGAGACTGTAATATAATAATGTGTATGTCTTCCAACCCCACGTCTTTCTCCTTTTTACTTAACCGCTTTTAATGGTTAGATTAGGGACATATTTCAATTAGTATATTGCATGCTTACATCCATTCATTTGTATTGCATATGCACCGAGGCTCGTCGCATCATTCTAACCGCATTGTCATTTCAATACATTCTTTGAATATGTGCTTAGACCACATGCTATTTAATTGATTCATATGCCACATTAGTAGCCGAGCCTATTAATTGCATATTGCATGTGTTGCATTAGGCATCTTATATAGTTAGGAATCATGCATATTTTTCTAACTCATGTTTTCTTAGCTTGGAGTACTAGGTGAGTTTTTAGTGCTTTAGCATACTTGCATGAGTGTGAGTGATTGTCATGACTAACATGCTTGCCATGAGGCTAAATGCTTATTTGATAAACTATTTTGATGCCTGTGGATAAAGGGTTGTTGTTTGAATTGGAATAATTCAATGAATGTACGTTTAAGCCCATTTTGTTAAGTGGCAAATCAGTTTTAAGCCCACTATGTTTGGTGGCAAAATTCACAAACTTTAAGCTCACTTGAGGTGGCAAATTCAAACTCTTTTCGCAAAACAAACATGAAATTGAATTGTTCCAATTCTCGCAATTTTAGTCTATACTTGCTTGTGCGCATCACATAGTAAATCTAGCCTAATAAACGGAACAAGAACACATAATATTGATAAAATCCATATCATGATTAGTAGAGGCTGATATTTGATCGGGCGAATAGGGGTGCTCAATTCATAACCTTCCCCTCTCGTACCTAAGTTCCCGAGCCGAGGCAACTTTGGTGATGACGAACACGTGGCCTTTGGCACGAGTCATGGGTTTCCTAAATTTCCTTAAAACGAAAAATATTTAGGTGGTGACTCTGTATCTGGCAAAGCAGTCCAATTTTGGCATTTTGATTCAAAATCAATTTTCCAAAAGATTTGTCAGATTTAGACTCTTTGGTATTTATCAATTTCACATTGCACTTGTGAAATTAGATTCAGAACCGCGGGAGTCCGAACTGTGGAGCTTCTTTCGAAACTTCCAAAAGGGGGGCGCAAAAAGGCGAGCCACGATGGGCTAGTTTGGTACTGCATTATTGGATACCTCCAATCTTGATCTTGTAAGTCATTATAATTGACTTTTAACACCACATTCCTTTTAGCTAAAGGTGGTATTAATTTTTGATATGTTGCTTGACTTATGTTCAATTGAGTGACATCCCTTCTTCTGAAATTCGAAGCTTTCTGAGCTACATCATTGGCTTTCTTATACATGAACTTTGGGATATAAGTCACATTTGCTATCTGAAACTGAGAAAGCAAATGTAATGCGACAACGTAGTATGGCAACATGCTTGCACTTTAACATTTGAAAATTCCTTTCACTTGGTTGACCACCAATTGAGAATCTCCAAATATATCAACTGCATGAGCTTGTAATCCAATGAGCATTTCTAGTCCCATTATTAAAGCTTCATATTCAGCTTGATTATTGGAACAAGTAGTTTCATCCACTCTGAAACCGTGTGTGGTCTCTACCCCTGCGGTGACTTAATTACAACACCAATTCCAATCAGACCATTGGCCTTGGACCCGTCGAACCACATCTGCCATAAATGATCCATTATCTCCTGACTTTCCGTTTGACATGGATGATCTGCCAAAAAGTTAGCCAAAACTTATCCTTTTACTGTCTTTTGGGGAACATATTCTAGATGAAACTCTAAAAAGGCTAATATCCATTTCTCAATTCTTCCTCTCAACATTGGTCTAGATAACATATACTTAACCAAGTCTGTGGTTGCAATTACCGAGACAATATTAGGCAAAAGATAGTATCTTAATTTCATTGCTGCAAAGTACAATGCAAGACACAACTTTTCTACAGCTGAGTATTTACATTCACAAGAATTTAAAAACCTACTAAGGTAATAAACTGCTTGTTCCTTACCTTCTTCATTGTCTTGGACTAGGAAAGCTCTCAATGAATCCTCTGCTGCAGCAATGTATAACTTCAAAGGCTTGTCGCTTTTTGGTGGCATCAGCACTGGAGGCTTGGCCAAGTTGGCTTTAATTCCTTCGAAAGCAATTTGATGCTCTGCTGTCCACACAAACTCCTCTTCATCTTTCAACTTTAATAAAGAAGAAAATACTTTAGTTTTCCCTACAGTGTTAGAAATGAATCTTCAAAGAAAATTAACCTGACCAAGGAACTTTTGTACTTCTTTCTTACTTGATGGAGGCTTGGCCTTAATGATGGCTTTAGCTTTATTTTGATCAATCTGTATTCCCTTGTTATGTACTACATGGCCCAAGAAGTTTCCAGTTGATACACCAAAAGCACATTTGAGAGGATTAAATTTCAACTTAAACTTTCTCATTCTTTCGAAAGCTACTTCCAAGTGAACCAAGTATTCCTCCATGGACTGGGATTTTGCTACAATGTCATCAATGTAACACTCTAAATATCTTCCAATGAGATCATGAAAGATAGTATTCATTGCCCTTTGATATGTGGCCCTAGCATTCTTCAGACCAAATGGCATTTTAACCCATTCGAAAGTGTCAATGTTCCCAGGACATCTGACTGTTGTCTTATGGACATCCTCCTCTGCAATGCAAATTTGGTTGTAACCAGAATGTTCGTCCATCATAGACAAAATCTTGTGCCTTGTTGAACTGTCCACCAATAAGTCTACTATGGGCATGGGGCACTCATCTTTTGAAGTTGATAAGTTCAGGTTTCTAAAATCAATATATACCCTCATTTTACCATTCTTTTTAACCACAGGTACAATATTGGATAGTCATTCAATATATCTGGCTATTCTAATAAAGCCTACTTTAAGGAGCCTCAGAATTTCCTCTTTGACCTTCTGAACCACTTCAGGACTCATCCTTCTTGACTTCTGCTTGTATGGCTTGAAATTAGACTTCAAAGGGAGCCTATGTTCTACTAATGATCTGTCTAATCCAGGCAGTTCATTATAAGACCAAGCAAAGCAATCCTTATATTATTTTAAGACCGCCAATAACTAGCTTCTATCACAAGGACTTAACCAAGCACTGATATAAGTGGGTTGTTGTGCAGAACCTCCTCCTAAATTGACTTCTTCCAAAGGGTCTTGTACTTGAGCACTCACTAATGCTTCTCTTTTGATTTCTTCTGCCCTCGAAGCAACTTCTTGGTTTTGTTCTGCTCCCACTTTCTTTGGTTCAACATCTTTGCCTTCTTCTTCATAGACAAAGTCTGTCCAGAAGGCTTCTTCCTCTTATATGTCTTGGACTTTTGTCTCGGTGTCCAATACACAATATTTATCAAAGGCCAAAGGCCTAACCTATTGTTGCTCCTGCTTACAGCCAACTACCATGGCTTCCCTCTCTTGTTCCTGAATCTTCTAGACTATTGATTTTGTGTCCAATACCGAAAACTTAACTAAAGCCAAAGGTTTGGCTTCTTGGGTTTCATCTTCTTGCCTACAACCAGGCATCATTATCATCCTTGATGACAAATTCTTCATTAGCACTCTCCTGCACGTGCTTCAGGTGTGCTACTTCCTCATCAACCATTACTTTGGCTGAACCATCAGGTTTTCTCAATATACTGAGTGGTGTTACTCCTTCAGTATACAACTTGGCATCTGGAAAGTCAGCACAAGCGACAAAGGGTTGAGGGTCTGCATTGATCTCCTCTGTCTCTCCATTGCATAAGTCCATCATTATCTTCTGATGTACAGAGGAAGGCACACATTTGTTGGTATGGATCCAATCCCTACCAAGTAAAGCATTATACTTGGCATTACTATCGATAACAAAGAATGTCATCATGCAATCTCTGGTTCCCATACTCAGATTGATGAGTAGGATACCCTGAGCGATCTGCTTATCTCCAGCGAAGCCAGCAATGGTTGTGCTGGTTAGGATTAATCTGGGGTTTCTCTTTCCCAATTTTTTCAAAGAGGACTTCAGAAGCAGGTTTACTGCTACCCCATTATCCACCAATACCCTGTTCATTTGTATCCCATCGAAAAAAAAGCCTTGATATACAAGGGCTTAACGTGCTGTGTCATGGAAGTTGTAGGATACTCAAAGGGATATGAGAGATTAATACTCACTTCTTCACTCTCATCTTCGGTTTCCATTGGTGTAACCACTTCAGACTCGTCTTGAACCATGCTGGCCTGTGAATCTTCACTAAAAACTAGAATAGGGTCAATTTCCTGACCTTCTTGGTTTCCATCTTCAACCTGAAACTCTTGTGGCAATATATATACCATATTCACTAACACTGAAGGAAATGAGCCAAATTGAACTATTGGTTGCACTTGTTTCTTTTTCATGCTAACTTGTTCAGTTATTTCAGAAGCATCTTCCATGATGCACTCTGGTACTTCAGTACTAGTGACTTCCTTCGAATGGTCTGCTCTTGCTGGTTTTTCGACTAAACATGTCTGTTCAGCCATGAAGGCTTCAAACATCTCATCCTCAGCCATTTCTTTCCTTTGGCCTAGTTCAACTTCTCCTTCTGTCTCACTATCACTTTCCATCAAGGCCTTTCAAGACCTGCTAAGCTGGATCTTTCCCTGGCTTTTAGTTCAATGTGAACTTTAGCCAACTGCTCTCTGCTGATACTTCTTTTGATCTGATGAACTAATTTTGGACTAGAATCCAATTTTGGACTTTCTTTTCCCTCTTTCTGGCCTTTTGACTGGGCCAATGAAGAACTTTCCCCACTTTCTTTCAGATCCTTTTGGTACTGGGTGTACCTTCGCTGGATCTTCCTCCTTTGAGACCTAGAGATTACTGGAACCATACTTGGTGTAGACACCCCATTTTTTACCGCCCTTAAGACTTGGGCGTTACTGATGGTTTACTTGGTGGAGAAAGGTGTGCAGATTCAGCTTCTTCAGCAAGGAGAGAGACAAATCTCAACTTCGCACCCCATTTTGGACCAAAGCTATTTTGGATGGTTTTTAGACCTTAAAACCCTCTCTTTCAAAACATTTTTGAAATAAAGTTTCTACAATGTTCCGAGGCTTACATTTTTTGTCAAATGATGCGCTTTTAGTGGAAATGAATGAAAGAGAGATGAAATATTTGAAAAATCTTTCAAAACTCCTTGCTCGAGGGTTTGGAGTTGAAGAAAAGAGGAGAAGAGAGAAGAAACCTAGCTGAGGAAGAAGTTCGGTATGAATCTGGGTAGAAGACACGCAGGCCTCGCTAAATCGAGTTTATTCATCTGCATACTTGGATTTTAGCTATGAGGCCACCACTGTTGGAAAGCTTACTTCCAGGACTTCATTGTGCACTCAAGAATCTCCTAAAGCCAAGTCCGAGTGGGGGAGATATGGTTGGTTGAAGTGGGAGATCAATCAGGTTGGATCGAATTTGCGCGGCTTCACCAAAACGGGCATAACGTTTTGCACAGAAGGAATTTTAATGCAAGGTTTGTGCCATTGGAAAGCTAACTTCTAGGGCTTCAATCTGGAGACCCACCGACCACTTTTTGGCCTTGGTAGCCACCTACCAGCCATCAATTTAGCCGGCCGGCCAGTAAAGTAGCAGGCCGACCATAATAAGTAGCCGGCCGACCATTTATTTCGCCGATTGCCTCCTTTTCTAGCCGGTACCACCTTTTTGCCTTTTTCAGGCACTGTGCATGCCAGCTGTGCCAGCTGGAGTGCACAGACCCTGCCTCCATACACGTGTGTGGCTATTTTGCACCCTTTTACTCAAGCTTCTTGAGAAAGCTTGACCTCTTTTGGTCTAGCTTCTTGAGGAAGCTTGACACTTTATCTTAGCTTCCTCAAGAAGCTTGGACCTTTGGGTTAGCTTCCTTGATAAGCTTGACCCCCTTGACCCCTTTTGTATTAACTTCTCTTAGAAGCTTGGCACCTTGCCTTGTCTATATAAGGAGACCTCTCTTCTCCATTTGAGAGGTTCAGCAAAACCAGACCTAATACATATATATTTGATATATACAACCTTCTCTCTCTATACCTCCCTCTCTCTCTTCATTTGTGTGTGTTAGAGGGCCTAAAAGGGGTGTTTTCTTCTTAGTTTTGCACTAAGGCACCTACTATTACACCATACTTCGACTTGGGAGGTGTTGAGAGGTTGTTCTTGGGGTTTTAAGCTGGTTTTGATCATACGGAGGAGGCTGAGCTTTATATTCCCCAATCTTGCACTAGCTTTTAACCTACCTTGCCTACTGATTTAAGCTTTGTGCATAACTGAAAAAAGTCTTGTATTTGCATGCTTAAGATACTTCATTAAGGTTGTTTTGGTGTTGGGGGTCGACGTCCCCCTCGTAGGCCTTGTTTGGCCCTTTTTGTGCTCTCTTTTTTAAGCTTTGGTATCTCTTGTGTATTGCCCTTCTCACCACTGAAATCCAAAGGATTTTCAGTGGTGAAGAAGGGGTTTTGAAGTCTTGCATAGGGGAGGGACACCCCTCTCCCTTTGTCTCTCTTTTGTCCATGTTTTTGGCTCATAATGGTAGCATGCATGAGTAGTTGTCTTTGGTACCATTTCAAAGGTTTTTGGGTGTTGTTAGGTCATAATATGCCTCTCAGATTAATGGCCCCTTGCATGCATAATATACTTGCCTTGTATTCTCCCATTTTGCCTAGAAGTGCATCTTGCATCTAGCCTACCATGCTCTCATGTTTTGGCCTAACTTTGTGAAGTTCTTAGCCATGTCTTACCATGCTTGAGGTCTGTTGGGTGCTGTTTTAGTCATATTTTTCATGTTTGGTATAGCCCCTTTGTATTTTGGCTTGTGAGCCTTGAGTGTGTGAGTCATAAGCATGCTTTAGTTGGGTTGTTTCAATGATTTGGAGTCATTTCACATGACATTTCAGTTCCTAATCCATGCTTGTATGCTTACATTCATCATCACTTTCATGCTTTGAAGGGTTGTTCTTTTGTGTCTTGAAAAGGGTCATAGTGCATGCCTTGTGTTTAAGTCATTTAAGCTGCCATATCAGTGGGTTTTGGGGCATATTTTGATGCATGGAAACTCTGTTTTTGGTTGTTTAGTTCATGCCATGAGTGGTTAGGGTAGGTGTTGAGCAATGCTCTCTTTTGTGGCCTTGAATGCTTTCCATTTTGCATCCATTCCCTAGCATGTTTTGGCATCATCCTTCGCATGTTTTTCAGAGTTTAACATGAGTGTTTAATGTCCATGTATATCACCTTTAAGTATGCTTAGAGTTGTTCCCTTTCATGCTTAGGTGATGGACCTTGGTGTGTGTATGCTTGCATGCATAATTTGTGCCCTCTTGCATCATTTTTAGGCCACTGTTTTGGGATGGGCTGAGGCCCTCTCATTTCAGTATAAGTCCATCTTTGCATACTTTGCATGCTTGCATGTTGCATTGCATTGGTTGCATGCTTACATTGTATCATTTTCGCATGTTTGCATGTTGTTTAGCTAGTGGCATTACATAGTCTTGTTGTATGCTTGATATGTCCATATTGCATTAGTCTAGCTTGCATGGTTAGATAGTGTCATGTTGCATTAGCTTAGCATGCTCATATTGCCTTGCATGAGTTGCATCACTTTGCGTTGTATATGGCATACATGCATTACATTTTGCTTGGTTTGGGGTGTCAAACCAAGCATGAGGGCTGAGGAGTGTTCTTACTCAAAGTGACGAAACACATCTCAACCCTCGGTCGCCAATGCCCTTGATCTCAACATAATAGGGTGTAAGGCACTCATCTCTTTTGTTGCATGCATTTTCACATTGAATGGCAAACTTCTTAGGCCATCATGCATCAAAATGCATAATTGATGGCCCGGGGGTCGAGAGCCACACTCCCTTGAGTCCATTGCATGATAGGAAGTGTGGCCATGCTCACATTTCCTTGAAAATTCCATGCCATACACTGCTTGCCCTCTACTGCTGTCAACTGCAAGATTCTACCGGAAGAAATAGCCGGCCGGCTACTTGAAGTGCCGACCGACCATTAGTGTCCAGCCGGTAGTCAAAGTTTTGGCCGATAACCTTGTTCTCATGGTCAATGGACTTTTCCTTTGGCCGGTGGCATTCCGAAATACTCAGGGAATGATTCAAAGCAGTTCTGGAAATTTGTGTGATCCGCAGAGGAGCAGGGCAGTGTAAACAGAGGCAACAATGCTATGGCAACGAGTTTCCAGGCAAGATGAGTCAAGCATTCATCATTCATGCATTCCGAGGTAAGGCTACGGCCACCTTCCTTCTGCATTTTATTTGTTAATTAATTAGGAATTCTGTAATAATTAATTTAGCAGTATTCATTTGATTGTGTAATATTTATTCGGTCCCTCCGAGCGAGGGCGAATTTGTAATAAGCGTGTGTGCGTGGGTGCATGTCTTCCAACCCCCACTTCTTTATCCCTTTTACTTACCTGCTTTCAATGGTTAGTATTATGGCATATTTAAATTAGCATACCTTATGCTATGCATGCGTGCATCCATACATTTGTCTTGCATGCACCGAGCTCGGCGCATCATACTAACTGCATTGTATTTCAATTCCAAGTTGAATACGTGTTAGTTGTAGCATCATCATATGCCATCTTAGAATAGCCGAGCCTATCATAGTTGCATCTTGCATGTGTTGTATTAGCCATCTTAACATGAACTAGGATCATGCATATGATTACTAACTAATTTCTGTTTTGGCTTGGAGTACTCGGTAAGCATTTATGTTTTAGCATCCTTGCATGAGTGTGAGTGTTGCCATGATAGCATGCTTACCATGAGGCTATGTGCTTATGTGTTATAACTGCCTGAATGCCTGTGGGTGAAGGTTGGGCTACTTGAGTTGGAATAATTCATCAAAGCCCGTGTTTTAGCCTACTTGCGAGTAGCAAATTTCAATCCATTTTCAAAACAAACGGATATGCGATGCATTATTCCAAATCAGACGACCTAGTTTATACTTGTTTTACTGCGCGCATCACGTAGGAAATCTAGGCTAATAACCGGAATAAGAGCGTATAATGTTTTCAAAACTCGATATCATGGTTACTAGAGGCCGATCTTTGATCGGGCGAGCGGGGGTGCTCATAGCTGACCTTCCCCAATCGTACCCAAGTTCCCGAGCCGAGGCAACTTTGGTGATAACGGACACGTGGCCTTAGGCAAACGAGTCAGGGTTTCCTAAATTCCCCCAAAATAAAATATTTAGATGGCGACTCTGTATCTGGCAAAGTAGTCCATGTTTGGTACTTCTTTCTAAAAAATCAGTTTTTCAAAACGATTTGCCGGATTCGGACTCTTTGGTTTAGATTAAGAACTGTGACAATTTGAGTCCGAACTGTAGTGAGCCCAAACGAACAGAACGGGAGTCATCCTCCCGGGGCGTTCGGGGGACGTCTACACTTGGTTCCTTTGTTTTTGGGTGCTTTAATAATACTCAATTATTTGGAGCCACCAAGGGAGGTTTAATCATTCTACCTTGGTCTCCAAAGACATTTCTCTGGACAGGCATTTCCTTAGGATTATTCTTCATGACAAACCAATCTGAAATCCCAAGTACCCATGAACTTACTAGTTCAGTTGCTGAACTAGCCCTTTCTGCCTTCAAAGCCAGCTTCGAAGCTGCCTGTGGAGGCCATTGCTTGGACCTGATCCCCTGTCTTGAGCCTAATTCAGGCCTTCTGTCAGGGTGGTTACCTTCTATCTTGTTTAAGGCTAATCTTGGAGGCCAATTTTTTACTCTAATTCCATAACTTGAGCCCACTCCAGGCCTCCTCTCAGGATAATTGTCTTCCATCCTATAGTAATTGGGTGGTCTGAACTCATGCAGAGGTCTCTTACCCTTGGGATGCATTCTAGTGAGAATGGCTTCTGTCTAGAACCAGTTGGGTGTGGCCTTTTGTTATAGGTACTGGTTGGTTTAGGGTGTCTCTGCACATCCTTGTAATGTTGTTTTCCATCAATTGGGAGACATTTCAACCATTTGTAACTTAACCTGCATCTAGGACACATTCTTTGCATGACAACTGCCTCTAGAGAGTCATCATTCGGTGCCTCCTCACTACAGTCCTCCTTTTGGTCCACAAAGCTCTGTCCATTTGCTGGTGAACTTCTGATATCTTTATTGAAAGCAATCTGGCTGGCAACATACATACGCACCTCCAATTCCTTCAAGGATAGGTTTTGAAAGTCTGGCACAGCAACATTGGCCGTAGCTTCCTCAATCTCTAGGAATGGGTTAGTGTCAATCCCCATAGCTTTCTCTGCTTTGGTTAGGAACTTTAAACTCCCCTTTCAAAACTGTTCTTGGATCCTGTCCTGAAAAGCAATAGAGTTTTTAGTTGAATGAGACCAAAAATTGTTCCATTTACAATACATTTTCCCTTTAAGTTCTTCTAGGGAAGGGATTTTAACTCCCTTTGGTAACTTTAGGAAATTTACTGCAAGCAAATGATCAAAAATGTCATCTGCTTTTGTTAAATCAAAAGAGTATTTCCTATGAAAAGTCTTTCTTTTTAAACTGCTGGTCTATTGTAGTATCCTTATGAATTAATGCCTCACAAGTCATAGGTTCTTTCCCTACGATATTTGTTGCATCAATCTCGTAATTAGGATCTCTATAATAAGTCTTGTATGATGGATTACTCCGACCTTGTTCTTTCTCAAGTAATGATTCATACCTAGATACCTTATAGGTTAATTCCACTAAGTCTCGAAACTCAGTTGAGTCGAACTTTTTTCGAAGCCTAAACTCTAAACCATTTTGAACCAATCTCACAAATTCAGACTCTGGTAGAATGACCCTACATTTTTTCGAGTTCTTTTGAATCTGGTAATAAATTGAATCGCTTTCTCATCAGGCCTTTGACTCAATCTTGTCAGGTCTGCCATGGAAACTTCTAGCTTTATTTAGAAGAATTGGGCATGAAATGCCTCCTCCATTTGTTGCCAAGTTTGGATAGAGCCAGGTGTAAGGTTAATATACCATACAAAAGCTACCCTAGTTAAAGAATTTGGAAAGAGTCTCAACTTCATATAATCATTATTAGTAAATTCCCCACATTGGGCTGCGAACCTAGCAATGTGTTCTACTGTTAACTGGTTTCCATTTCCATAAAAGAGAGCAAAATCTGATATTCTAAACCCCCTTGGGTATTCATGTACCCTATCCACTTATTCTGGGTATGGCTTTCTATACACAAGAGTTTGAACCCCCCGAGCCATAGGTCCACACATTTCTCTGACAATATCAGTAATTTGGTCCTAGAAACCACATTTTGTGCTTGTTGGACTACCACTAAAGGAACAAACACAGGATTTGGTTAAAACCCTTGTGCTTGAGGCCCTCTTGGTCCATAGGGAGGCATATTTAGGACTGGTTGTCCCTGTGGTACTGGCTACTATTGAGGGTATGGTTGACCTCTCTAAGCCTATCTTGCAAAATGACCTACGAAAGGTGCTGCAATAGGGGGAACAGGTGTTGTTTCTCTCCCAACCGCAGGAAACCCCTCCAAACCCCTGGGTGTGAATTCAAATAGAGGATTAGTGAATCCCCTTATGCTAACTTGATGTATTTTTATTTCTAATGTTCAGGTTAATGGAGGTGGACGATATAAAAACTGGGGTTGTTGAAGGTGTTTCGGCAAGTGATTTCAGTTGTATTGAACTTGCGTTGCCTAATTTATTTTCTCAATTGAGGTTAAGATACAAACAAAAAAGTATTAAGGTTGATAAAATATTGATAAAATATTCCCCCCTTTGCGCACCCAATGCTAGTGGGTTGGTTAGAGTAAATGTTTATGATCGGAGGTTAGAAGGTAATGATAGTTTGCAGGCGTGGTTTATTTTCTCAGTGGATTGTCAATGCGAGTTAGTCTATTATGGGAATGGTTATTGTTCAATTAACAACAAACAGGTGCCATGGATGGTAAGTATTGACTTGAAAACTCCAATATTAAAAGGGGGGTTACGTATTGTAAGATGAAGGGGTATCTGAAGTATTGTACGAGTGACATGCCAGAAGATTCGCAAATGAGGGCCCCCTCTATTGTTGTGTTATCTAAAAAATATACTAACGATAATGTTGATGTTTGGCATTGCCCTCCAACGAAGGCCATTCCGATTCTGACGCGGACTAAGTCTGTTGGTTTACCGGAGAGGCGAAGAGATTTGTTGTTAGGAGGTTTTGGGGAAAGTGGTTCAGTTATTCATGAACGCAGAGGTCGTCTGAGTTTGTCAGAGATTGATGTACGCAAAGTGGTGATGACACTAGTGATGTTGATCCTGGCCCGTCAATTTCAGAGGTTGGTGTTAGCAAAGATGAAGTTGATCGTAGAGGATCAGTTGTTATGGATCCAACAGAATTTTCTAATGTTTTACGAAATGTAATCATCAGTGTAAAAAATAGCGATGTGACTCAAGATGTAATAGTTGATGATAAGGGAAATGTAGTAAGTAAATAAAACTTTGAGTGGTTTCATAAATAAAATGAATAAAATTTTTCATTAATCATGACAGTGGTTACATTAACATCAAACCATTCTCTCATTTTTGGGGACATTGCATCTAACCAACTACTGTCCCCATTTGTTAATAAAATACAAGGAATTCCTCCTCTAATAGTGAGATCTGGTTGGAACTTAACAAATACATGGAAATCTCTCTGGCATCCTACTAAATTCTTCATTAATTTGGTAGGGACTGTCGAGTATTTGATGTCATCTATGACGTTGTAGACGGCGTCTTGGTCGTAGTCCTTGAAGCTTATTCTGCCGGAGAAGTAATTGTGTCGTCCGAGGCTTCTGGCCCAGGCGGTTTTTCCTGTTCTTGAGGGTCCTTCGAGGTAGAGGGAGATTGGGCGGATGGGCCTCTGCTCTGGTTCCTGTTATCAGAAGAGGCGGAGAGTTCTTCGTCAGTATATAAATTGATTATATTATTTTTGTGTATCCCAAATCTAAGGAAATCGTCTTCCCTCCAAACGGAGAGACTGCAATTTTGACATAACTCATACTGAACGCAATTTCGACTTACAAACAAAATATTATTTTCTGCCCATTTTTTTACTTCTTCATTTAAGAAAGGAAATGAATTAAAAGGGCTAGTATATGGGGGCGTCTCTCTTTTATAATGATCCCTAGAAAATGTTTTTAATTGGGGGTATTTTGCCACGTCTACTCACACCACTTACTCCAAACAGTGATTACTATTTGGTGTAAGTACGGATTTAATCTCCGCCTTACACATCACCATCCGTACGTCCATCGACGGATGAAATTGCCTATCCGGTACAATTTCAACAAGGGGGCGCTAGTAATATTATATATAGCGCCCCCCCACAGCTGGTGTGACCTCCTCCTATATAAAGCCTCGACTAACAACATTCACACCTGCGTGAGTTAAGTGTTAATCACTAAATAAGCTAAATAATGCCTCGCCAAGCCTCTTTCCGTTTTTATGCCAAGAATGTTTTCCTCACCTACCCACAATGCCCATGCCCAAAAGAACAACTCTTAGAACTCCTCCAATCTCTCCTTCAACTAGCCTGTCAGCCATACTACATACTTGTCGCAAGAGAGCTCCATGAAGATGGAAACCCTCACCTTCATGCCATGGTTCAATGCACGAAAAAGATCCAAACCTCCAACCCAAGATTTTTCGATCTCACTGGAACCAATGGGAGGATCTACCATCCAAATATAGAAAAACTTCCCTCGCCAACAGCAAGTCGACAATATATACAGAAAGGGGGCGAGTTCGTCAAATGGGGAGAATTTTCATCTAAGGGGAAAAGTCCTTCGAAAAAGAGAGACGAACTCTGGAGGGAAATACTTGACGAAGCAGAAACGGAGGAACAATTCTTTGCTCTCTGTAAAGAAAGATGTCCTACCGATTACGTCACAAAATACCCCCAATTAAAAACATTTTCTAGGGATCATTATAAAAGAGAGACGCCCCCATATACTAGCCCTTTTAATTCATTTCCTTTCTTAAATGAAGAAGTAAAAAAATAGGCAGAAAATAATATTTTGTTTGTAAGTCGAAATTGCGTTCAGTACGAGTTATGTCAAAATTGCAGTCTCTCCGTTTGGAGGGAAAGCGATTTCCTTAGATTTGGGATACACAAAAATAATATAATCAATTTATATACTGACGAAGAACTCTCCGCCTCTTCTAATAACAGGAACCAGAGCAGAGGCCCATCCGCCCAATCTCCCTCTACCTCGAAGGACCCTCAAGAACAGGCAAAACCGCCTGGGCCAGAAGCCTCGGACGACACAATTACTTCTCCGACAGTATAAGCTTCAAGGACTACGACCAAGACGCCGTCTACAACGTCATAGACGACATCAAATACTCGACAGTCCCTACCGAATTAATAAAGAATTTAGTAGGATGCCAAAGAGATTTCCATGTATTTGTTAAGTTCCAACCAGATCTCACTATTAGAGGAGGAATTCCTTGTATTTTATTAACAAATGGGGACAGTAGTTGGTTAGATGCAATGTCCCCAAAAATGAGAGAATGGTTTGATGTTAATGTAACCACTGTCATGATTAATGAAAAATTTTATTAATTTTATTTATGAAACCACTCAAAGTTTGATTTACTTACTACATTTCCCTTATCATCAACTATTACATCTTGAGTCACATCGCTATTTTTTACACTGATAATTACATTTCGTAAAACATTAGAAAATTCTGCTGGATCCATAACAACTGATGCTCTACGATCAACTTCATCTTTGCTAACACCAACCTCTGAAATCGACGGGCCAGTATCAACATCACTAGTGTCATCACCACCTCTGCGTACATCAATCTCTGACAAACTCAGACGACCTCTGGCATGTCACTCGTACAATACTTCAGATACCCCTTCATCTTACAATACGTAACCCCCCTTTTAATATTGGAGTTTTCAAGTCAATACTTCACCATCCATGGCACCTATTTGTCGTTAATTGAACAATAACCATTCCCATAATAGACTAACTCGCATTGACAATCCACTAGGAAAATAAACCACGCCTACAAACTATCATTACCTTCTAACCTCCGATCATAAACATTTACTCTGACCAACCCACTAGCATTGGGTGCGCAAAGGGGGGAATATTTTATCAATATTTTATCAACCTTAATACTTTTTTGTTTGTATCTTAACTTCAATTGAGAAAATAAATTAGGCAACGCAAGTTCAATACAACTGAAATCACTTGCCGAAACACCTTCAACAACCCCAGTTTTTATATCGTCCACCTCCATTAACCTAAACATTAGAAATAAAAATACATCAAATTACAATTCTAAACAGTTTTAAAGTACATTTGACTCCTTAAAGTGATTTTGCATTCCTTTCCACTAACAGTAGCAGCCACTAAATATATGGCACCCTTTTGAATGCTTCCAACATTTCCCAACAGCGTATCTTTGTAGTCCGTCCAAACATCAACTGGGAAGAACCGGTCCACAACTTCTATCCCGTGACGAACGTACTCTTTGTCCTTGCCACCAATGAGCTTGAAATGTTGGAACATGGGATTCGGAAACATTCTCATGCTATTTTCTTGTGTTGGCCCAGATCCAACAATTTGTATGGCTTCGCTGTTAGTTAATAGGACATTTTGATTTACCACAAGCCTCGAAAGAGGCTCATACCATGAATGAGGTATAAGTGATGGTCTTTTATAATTTTAATTACTAGTCTGATCATTAGTATGTCCATTACTTTGCATAGGCTGTTTATCTCTGGCCAATCTTTGTTGAGGGACATTTGAATTTTCCTCCCTATGCCTTGTATTAGTTGGTTAATGGGAATTCATTCGATCCATAAAGGATATTGCCCATCTTTCCATTATGTTCATTAACTGCTGTCCCATGGCATCTACCAAGCCTCCCCATGGATTCATTGGTTGTGTAGATAGAATAGTAGATGGTCCAATTCCATGGCCTCATCCAATATTTTGAACATGTGGTGCATGTTCTGAATTGCTGGTCTGTTCGACCATAGGTTCTGATGAGATAGGTGCTTCCATAGGATGTGTTATCACGTTATTCTTTGGATCAAGTACTTCTACCTCTCCCTCCACACCTTCTTCCAGGCGTTCATTTTTTCCTTGTCTCCTACGTCTAGCCATTTCAATTAGTCCCACTAGACATGCCAAAAATATATGTTTTCTTTTTGGCTTTCAAAGGTTAATATTGTAATTTTAAGCGTACCAGCAAGGATCAATCAGTCCTTACAGAAGATTAATTGCTAACCAATTATCAGACGATTGTGTTTTAGTTCTCTCAGCCTTAATGAAGAGGACTTTTACTAATGGCTTGTTTAGGAGAATTTAGTAGATAACAATTAAGTGAAGAATAATTTCAGAATTTCATTAAGTAAAATGAAAAACTTACAATGATCTAACCCAGCCTCATAGAGGTTTACAGCAACAAGCTATTTGAAACTACTCCTAGGAATGAAGTGCAATACAGGAATTTAAGTGCAACAATGTAAAGAACTGTAAAAACTAGAAGGAAAAACGAAGTAAATAAACTAGTTTTTTGATCTGAGTCTGGATCTTTCATTCTGGGGCCTTCTCTGCTAGTTATACTTCTCAATGATAACCATCGAAGTGGGCTTAAAACCGTCGAAATGTCCTCCCATAATTGCTGAACATACTCTTTTACAGTCAATCCCACTATGCCACCTTTGTAGTTAGGCTCCCCTCCTGATTTTGAATTTGAACTTTATGAGTGACCGTTAGGCCACATCACCTTATATCCCTCAATTGTTCCAGTGCTACGCAGATCCATTATTATCAATACGAGCTGACACGTGTCTGACTTTAGTTGACAACTTGTGTTAACTCCCTAAATTGCCCTCTTCATGCCACGTGTTGAGTTGTGATTGGCTTTTACAAATTATACAGCCAACACATGTGAAAGATTGTTTTCTGAAAAATCCAAGATAATCATTTGTTTCAATTGACACAAATGCACAGGGATTTCACCTTGTAAATGGTTTTGTCCAAGTAAAGAGTCAACATAGGAAGAGGAGGAAGTTGAGTCGAAAGCTCTCCAAAGAAGTTGTTTTCTCGAACGTCTAGGGTACCTAGAGAAGAGCACTTGAACAAGTTGTCTGAGTTCATTTTTGACAACATATTGTTGTGGAGATACAACCACTTCAAGTTTGAATACTTGATGTTCTGTATTCGTCTTTCTTTCATTTCACTTTGTCATAACTAATTTCACAGTAGAGTATTGAAACTGATATGAACTTTAATGGTCCATATATATGGTTTTAATCCATGAGAAAGAAAATAGATTCATTTTGTAAAAGAAAAAATGTGTTGAATTTAAGTATTTGGTTTCGCAATTGTTAATTGCTTTTGTTGTTGTGTGTTTGCACTCGAATGTATGTGGGAGGTTTCATTGTTTTATTATTTTGGCTGTCTAATGGCTTATAGACTTCTTTGTGGATTCTAACAATACATCTTATGATTTACCCTATGGTGTTTAGGGCAAGAAAAGAAAAGATACAATCTACATTGCACTTGCTGATGACACTTGTAATCAACCAAAGATTTGTGATAACCCTGTTCCGTATTGTGCTAATTGGTCCTTATTATGAATGTGATTATGTGTTTGATATGATTTTGTGTGCCGATTATGTGAAAATATGTGGTTTTGAATTCCTATCTGTTCACCGTAGGAATATCTATTTGATTATCTGTTGTGGAATTAAATTGAAGGCCTTAACAGCCACAAAACCCGAAATTGAATACGCCATTGCGATTGGCGTAATTTTTAGAGCCTACGGTGAAATTTAATTGAAAATTGATTCGGATCAAAATAATTAGATTCGCAACGATTAATTAAGTGCTCAATTCTTTAATATTGATAGATTGACTTAGTGGGGTGTAGACACCCCATTTTTTACCGCCCTCAAGACTTGGGCGTTACTGATGGTTTACTTGGTAGAGAAAGGTGTACAAGGCAAAGGTTCAGTTTCTTCGGCAAGGAGAGAGACAAATCTCAACTTCACACCCCATTTTGGACCAAATTTTTTTTGGATGGTTTTTAGACCTTAAAACCCTCTCTTTCAAAACATTTTTGAAATAAAGTTTCTACGATGTTCCAAGGCTTGCATTTTGTCAAACGTTGCGTTTTTCGGTAAACCAAGCAAGGACAAAGTGGAAATGAATGAAAGAGAGATGAAATCTTTGAAAAATCTTTCAAAACACCTTGCTTAGGGGTTTGAAGTTGAAGAGAGGGGAAGAGAGAAGAAACCAAGTTGGAGAAGAAGATAGGCAAGAATCGCTAAGAGATGGATGAGCAGTCCTCGCTAAATCAAGATTATTTGTCTATACACTTGGAGTTAGGCTATGAGGCTACCACCATTGGAAAGAAGACTTCTGGGGCTTCATTTTTCATTCAAGAATCGCTTAAATCCGAGTCCGGATGGCGGAGATATGATTGGTTGAAGTTGGGCATCATCCTGGTTGGACCGAAACTGAGTAGTGTTCACCAAAACAAGCATAACTTTTTGCACAGTTGGAATTTTGATGCAAGGCTGGTGCCATTGGAAATCTTACTTCCGGGACTTCAATTTTGACACAAGAATGACCTGAAAAAAAGTTCATATGAAGAAGTTATGCCCGTTTGAAGTTGGGCCTGCATAGCAGATTTTTCCTGCCGACCGACCAGAACAGATGGCTGACCGGCTAGAACAGATGGCCGACCGACCAGTTAAAGTAGCCGACCGACCAATTTTGCTAGCCGACGACCTTCCGGAGTATTCTACAGATTGAATGGATGTCAGTTGTGCCAGTTGGAGGGCACAAACTGGATCCTCCATACACGTGTATGGAGGATCTTTGCTCTTGGTTTGAAGCTTCTAAGAGAAGCTTTATTCTCTTGGCTCTATAAAGGAAGCTCTCCTCTTCCTTATACCAGGTTCTAAAAAATTCCAGAGGCTTACAACTCTCTCTCTCTCTATATCTCTACACTTGAGCCTCCAAACCCTAGTTTTCTTGGACCATTTGCACTACAACCCTTAGCACCACACCTCTACCATCCATTCCAGCACTTCAGGACTGATTTTCAAGGGTTGAAGGTTCACCAACTTGGTCCAAAAGCTCTAGCTTTGCTGCTCTTCAAGGGTAAGCACCTATTTCCCTTAAACTTGCATTTTTTTGCTCCATCGATTAGCCTTACTTGCAAGTATTTCTGGACTTTGTCATAAACTAAAAAGTGTCATATTTTGAGCTCCTCTTGAATATTTATTAAGGAAACTTTTCTATTTGAAGTCATCTACTTCCTTGTTTGTTCAATCTCTCTTTTAGGGCTAATTTTGCATCCTATTTTAGCCTTACTTGTGAACATTTTCAAGATTTGTTATAAAATGGAAAAATTCTTGTTTTGAGGCCCTCTTGATGTTTGATTAAGGGCATTTTTCTGTTTGAGGTCATATACTCCCTTGTATGCTTGATTGCCTCTTGTTTTGAGCCTTACATCTAAGCCTTTGTTGCATGCTTTGTTTGGCCTTCTAGCCACTAAAATCCAGTAGATTTTTAGTGGCTAGTACACTGTTTTGAGAGCCAAAATCAGAGGGGGGTGACCCCCTCTCTCCTTGTCTTGTTTGTTGGCCTTTTTAGCCTTCCAAAGGGGCTCCATCTTGCATGCTTTGAAGTCACTTTTCAGGCCCTTTTTGGTGAGTTTTAGGGCTATCATAATCCATTTCCAGAGTTGGTTTGGTCTTACTAAGTGTCTATCTTGTATGTGCTTAATAACCCCTTGTATGGCCCTCTAAAGGAGTTCATCATTTTTGCATGCATTGGCTGCATTTCAGTAGTTATTTGGGCATATTTTGACATAATTTGTTCACTGATTTTGGCTGGTTTGGTGAGATTTCATGCGCATCATATAGTTGTAATACAACTCATGCTTACTAGCCAATTTTGCATGTTGCCTTAGCTCTTCATGTGAACACTTTTTGGCCATACTTTGAACTAGAAATGTTCATGTTTTGGGACTGCCTTGGCTCTGTCTTTGTGCTTCATAGTCAAATAATGCATACTTTGTATAGCTATAAGTCAATACATGTGCCTAATTTTGAGTTTCGGGGCTCATCTCATACATCGGGTGCCATATTTCCATGTTTTGGGACCATTTAGCATCATGTTACAATGCTAAAATTACATGTTTGTATGCCACCTTGCATTCCTTGCCATGCCTTGGTAGAGTAGCATTTGATGCCTTAGGTTCGGTCCTCGGTTTGCGTGCATGTGTGCACGCATTTCGATTGTCTCATTTTCATCTAATGGCCACTGATTTTGGCATGCTTACGAGCTATCCATGTTAGTTTAAGTCCATCATTGCATGTTGTTGCATGCCATGTTTGCTTACATGTTTAGGTTGCGCGCCTAGTATACATTGCTCATTTGCATGTTCATGTTGCATACTTAGCCTCCATGCCTAGGTTGCATTTCATTGAGCATACATCCCTTGCCTCTTGATCAATCATGATAGGGGTTGGGGCCCTTTGATGTGTTTTGTGCTTGCATTTCATTTGATATTGAAGTTGCACACTTGGCTTCTTAGGCCATCATGCATCGAAATGCATAATTGATGGCCCGAGGGTCGAGGGCCATGCTCCCTTGAGTCCATTGCATGATAGGGAGTGTGTCCATGCATACATTTGTTTGAAAATTCCATGCCATACACTGCTTGCCCTCTGCTGCTGTCAACTACAGGTTTCAGCAAGAAGATTTGGCCGGCCGGCCATCTCTAGTGCTGACCGGCCATCCATCAATGGCCGATAACTTCATCAGCGGCCGGTGACCATTTCCCATGGCCAGTGGCCATTCCTCCTAGCCGATGGTGTTCTCCAATGTCCAGAAAAGCATCCTTGGGACTTGTGCAAATTTTCAGAGAAGCAGGGCAGTGAAAACAGAGGCAGTAGTGCTATGGCAGCGAGTTTCCGGGCAAGGTAGATCAAGCATGCATCATTCACGTATCCCGAGGCAGGGCTGTTGCCATTTTCTTTTTGCATTCAATTTGTTGATTAATTAGAAATTCTGTAATAGTTAATTTAGTATTATTTATTCGGACTGTAATATTTATTCGGATCCTCCGAGCGAGGGCAATTGTGTAATAAGTGTGTGTGAGTGTGTGCATGTCTTCCAACCCCACGTCTTTCTTCCCTTTTATTTACTAGCTTTCGATGGTTAGTTTAGGGCATATTCAAATTAGCATACAGTATGATAGGATGTTTGCATTCATTCATCCGTTTTGCATGCACCGGGCTCGGCGCATCATTCTAACTGCATCTGTATTTCAATTCCAAATTGAATACGTGTTAGTTGTAGCATTTCAGACGCCATCTCTAGGATAGCCGAGCCTATTCTAGCTGCATTTCGCTTGTGTTGCATTAGCCATTTTTAACATGAACTAGGATCATGCATATGATTACTAACTAGTTTCTGTTTTGGCTCGGAGTACTAGGTAAGCTTTTATGCTTTAGCATACCGCATGCGTGTGAGTGTTGCCATAATAGCATGATTACCATGAGGCTAGCTGCTTATGTGATATAACTGCTTGAATGCCTATGGGTGAAGGTTGGGTTATTTAAATTGGAACAATGCATTGAATGCGAGTTTTAAGCCCATTTGAGAATGGCACAACCATATTTTCTAAGACCACTTAAGGGTGGCAAAATTCATGTCTTAGCCTACTTGCGGGTAGCACCATCAAACCATTTTTCAAACAAACAAACATGAAATGTTTTGTTCCAATTTAGGCGACTTAGTCTATACTTGTTTGCTAAGCGCATCACGTAATAAATCTAGGCTGATAACCGGAATAAGAACACATAATGCTTTCAAAACAAGATATCATGGTTAGTAGAGGCCGATCTTCGGATCGGGCGAGAGGGGGTGCTCATGGCTAACCTTCCCCAATCGTACCCAAGTTCCCGAGCCGAGGCAACTTTGGTGATGACGGATACGTGGCCTTAGGCAACGAGTCAGGGTTTCCTTAATTCCCCCCAAAATAAAATATTTAGGTGGCGACTCTGTATCTGGCAAAGCAATCCATGTTTGGCACTTTTTTCAAAAAATCAGTTTTCCAAAATGATTTGCCGGATTTGGACTCTTTGGTTCAGATTAAGAACCGTGACAATTTAAGTTCGAACTGTAGTAAACCCACAAACGAACAGAACGGGACTCATCCTCCCGGGGCGTTCGGGGACGTCTACATGGGGCTATATATATAGGGCCATATACACTCTCATTTGTTCCTTTTGAGCTCAAAATCTGAGTTATACATTTGTGAGGGTGAGAGGGTCGGCTATAGAGAGAGAGATGGGAGAATTGTGCAATTTTGCTCAAGAAGCTTGGTGATCTTGAGGGCACACTCAAGAATTTACCATAAATTGTGAGAATTAAGGCTCCTAGGTGAGTAATCAACCATTGACTCATGGATTTTAGTTTGTAAATTGTGTATTCAAGCTAGTTGGGTAATCAAGAGTGAGAATTGAAATGAAATTGAGTTGATCATGTTGAATTGAAGGTCAATGTATGCATGCATGTAGGAAATTGCTATGAATTTACATGTTTGGGCATAAAGTATGTAATCCATATTGATTTTTGATTGAGGTCCATGTATTTGATCATCTCTTCACCAATTAAGTTGAGGATAATGAGTATCTCCCACATGCATGAGCAAATCATGAAAATGTGAGCTTTAAATGTTTGAAATTAGTGTGTTGGTGATGAGTTTGAGTCAAATTGGAACATGCATGTGTTTGATTCATGAAATTGAGCTCCATGATGATGTAATTTGGTATTTATACCATGTTAGTATATGTGCATGTTAAGTTTGAGTCATAATATGGAAGAAATGTTGGTTTGAATGTTGAATTTGGGCTCAAGAACCATTCTAGAAAACCCAGAATTTATGATGTCCGCTCGAGCGTGGGAACCGCCGCTCGAGTGGGAAATATGAGCTCCCAGTATTTTCTGCAGACATGACGTCCGCTCGAGCGTGCGGGGAAGTTCACGCTCGAGCGAGGAGCCATGTAGTGATGTCTTCCGCTCGAGCGCCAAAATTCACGATCGAGCATAAATTTGACTTAACCAGTACTTTTGTAGACCTCATGGGTCCGCTCGAGCGGGGACCTTATTTTCTGAAATTTTGAAAAAGGCCTTCTGTGTTTCATTTTCTGTTCTCTTTCACTTCTAAGTACTCTTAGGCATACATTGAGCATTGTAAATGAGTTAGAAGGATAAGAAAGAAGCCTAAAGAGGAATATGTGAATTAAGAACGGATTGAATCATTTGTGACCCATATGTGTTGTATGATGTATAGGGTCAAGCTCCAGGGCAAATCAACCAACCGATCACTGTGAGTAATATCTTATTAAAGATATCTAAAGTACGTTATTTGTCCAATTGCTTACTTCTATTCTTATAAGTCTGTTTATCTGAACGGGGGACAAATGTTTGCTATACAAAATGAATGGGCCAGAGGCCAGTTTGACATGAATGAATGAATGGGCCAGAGGCCAATTTGACATGAATGAATAAATGGGCCAGAGGCTAGTTTGACATGATAGAATGAATGGGCCAAAGGCCAGTCTGACATGAAAGTATGATTGGGCCGAAGGCCAGTTTGACCTGAAAAGTATGAATGAGCCGAAGGCCAATTTGACATAAACGAAAGATAAGTGGGCCAAAGGCCAGTTTGACATGAATAGATTGGGCCCAAGGCCGTCTGATGTGTTTGGAACCGTAGCTATTTGACCTACGTATGAACATATGTATGTATTAGACAGAAATAAGAATTGGGCCTAAGGCCGTTAGATGTATATTGTTCCAATGTATCTCCTTTATTTGATATTATTCACTGGACTATCGCTCACGCTCATTCATGTGTCTGTAGGTGAGCCAAGGGAGATCCAAACCCAGCCTCAGTGAAGTTTGTGTAGAACAACCAAGGTTTTGAAGAGTCAGCCATATGTCTCACGCACGAGACCCGTCTTCGTCCTTTTGCCATCATGTTTTATTTTGTCAGGTTGGCAAGGATTTTGGTTTATGATTGTATATAGTTTTGATTAGCTGACCTAGACTGAATGATCCTGTATGTACAGAGCTTTGTGTTAGTACGTATTGTGATGTGAGTTATTAACATGTATATGTATGGTTTGTTATGATGTGCCATATAAGCACGGCTCTATGGACAAAGTTTTAAATTTGCTTCCGTTTGGCCCCTTTACTCTGATGAGTTTTGTCTTATTTGGTTTGAGGCCGTAGGTAATCTCGTGATTACTGGCTGGTTATGACCTTAACCCATAGGGGCGGGTTCGGGTCGTGACAAGATTAGGATGAATAATGTTGTTATTACTCCATCATTCAAGGTACTCTCTCTCTCTCTCTCTCTCTCTCTCTCTCTTTCTCTCTCTCTCTCTCTCAAGTTCTTTCTCTGTTTCTTCTCTGCCTTCGTTTCGTCTTGTTTTTCAGTTTGAATCTGCTCCTAGAGTAATGTTAATTTCATTGTTGTTTATAGCATAGTTGAATGAGTTGGAGTTTGGAAATTTCCATCATTCTTTAGGCTTTTGGAGTCCATATCATATATTGAAATGGCATCCACATCTGAAATCAAGGTATCTATTGCCTTGATGATAAATCTGAACTTCCCATAACACTGGTACTAACCGTTCTACTATATTATTATTGATGCTAAATCTGGATTTCACATAACACTTAATTTCCTCCTAATTGTACTCAACAGAATATTGAAAGATAATTAATGTTGTTTTCTAGAGTATTAACTTTTTTTGCATGTTAGATATTGGGATTATTCACTTGCAGGATGCTAATTAATCAACTTTGGATTTATAGATTTTATTGCATTGTGCATAATAGTCGAGCTAAATTTGGCAATTTTAAGTAGAAACACTCCAATTGGTATATCATAGTTTTGAGACCAAGCATTTTATTACTAACATTTTAATATTGTAAATTTTTTCATATCTTGGACAGATTGGCGATGGATGGAACGTAGTTTGGGGAATATCAGAGGATTACATTTTGAATTTTTGAATATATTTTGTCATAGGATTTTGTTGAATTTGCGAGTTTGAAAGTTTTCTTGGAATTCATTGTGACATGTTTGAAGTTTCAGATTGTAAGGGATTTGTACTTATATTGGATGTTTTGGATTTGATATTTTAGTTATGTTTAATATGCCTGTTACTTTTGAAGTTTATATTTTGGATGCTTTGCATAAGTGTGTTAATTTGTTTTGATTGCATGTATGTGTAGAAACGTTGCACAAAAGTACGTTTGGGTTTTGATTATTTTTTATAGGTTTACGAATTATGTACTGAATGAGGAAATTGTAAAAAAATAATGAATTTTTTGTGATAGATTTTTCAATTATGAATTTACTTTTGGTGACACTTTGTTTCGCTGTTAAAAGTATATGGTGAATAGGATATGAATTTTTACCAACCAAAAACTTGATTGGTCGATAAAAGATTTGAGATTCAACAACCAATTAAGGCTACTTTTATTCGATTAAGGCTACTTTTAGCCACTAAATGTTAATTAATAGATGAAATTTTTGGTGTTTGGCAACTAAAATATTTGGTCGCCGATTTATTCGATTAAGATTTGGTAAAAGATTTGACATTTAGCAACCAATTAAGGCTACTTTTAGCCACTAAATGTTAATTTACAACGATAAATTTTTTGCTGTTTGGCGACTAAAATATTTGGTCGCCGATTTATTTATAAGGTGACCACAATTTATTTGGTTGCCAAATCATTTAGTGACATGGTTTCGATAACCTAGCTACGAAAATTACACTTTGGTGACTAACAAAAACATCGCTAAAAATACTTTTTCCTGTATTACAATAACTAAAATTTGCCCAGTATAAAAAATAAAGAAATAAATAAATAAAGAGGTTTTCCACTCTGTCAATTTTGAGGGATTTTTTTGGCATAAAGTTGTCTTTGTGAATTCGAAAAGTTTTGTGCTTTGTTGTCCCTTTATCTTGTATCTATTTATATTATTATATACGTGAACACTAAATTTGGTGTCTAAAAGCAAGGTCTGAACTCAAGAATCTTGGGTTTCATTAAAAACATACTTACCATTTAAGCAACTAACATATTATGATATTAATTTCTTTATTATTTATTTTTGTTCTTATTTATCTTAATTGCACACGCATTGTATGTGTCACCCGTTAATTCATCTTTTATTTAAAAGAAAAGAAAGAGTGCACTCGGTTATTATGGAAAAGACTATGTACACACCTAGGTAACTTATAATTAAATAAGAAAATTGTACAATTTCGTACTTTTTGAGTCATAACTAAAGAAAAAGAAGTTATAACCAAACACCATATGAGACATAATCAAAAAATTCATGAGCATAACTAAAATATTGTCATAACTGAAAAAGAAAATGACTAAGGATGCATAAATGGTACACCCTTCCAAAGGTGTGTATAATAAAATTTCGCATTAATTTCAGTTTAAACTTTTTTGTTTAATAATCTCAAGGTCTATTCTTTTAGGAACAAAAGAACAATAATAATTTAAAATGTTATATTGTGACGCCCCAAAAGTCGGGAACATCAGATAATATATTAACCATTAAATACAGGGTTTATCTAAGGTTACAAGAATAGGAAACGTCACTAATGAGTCCTTTGGATAATAACCAAGCAAGATTCTAGGAAAGTCGGAGGAGTCAAAATAGCCTCCCTTCAAAGTCCAACCACCTTAGATAGCAAAGCTACCTTTTTGACAGATCTTGACAATGTATTAACACAAGGCCTACATGAGTTGACGGAGTATAAGGATAAGTTACAAATGTTATATATATACAAATTACAAAATCATGTCTTAAATACGACATGGGATCTATCACTTACAATCTCAAAACACGTTTACAAACTAGTTTCTAATCCTCCTAGGGGTAGCCGTATGTCCTCAAATACTTTAGCTTTGCCTTCAACCGGTCTAATAGTCTTCAATACTTGGCATGAAATGCCATGAGTTTTGAATGTCCAGTAAACGCACACAAACCCTGTCCCTTTTTCTCAATCCAATACACCATCAGATTTACACCAAGCAAGTAGTGAAGCATGATATTCAAGTCAATAACAGCAATTTTAATAATAAAGGAAAAAAACATGCCATTCAAATAGATAACAAAGGTTATAATGTTAGTGGTTAGTATTCTAGAAATCCCCCAAAGAGATTTCATCCTCCCAACCACAAGAATTGGACACCGGACTATTCGGAACTCCCCCTTTTGCTACTTTGTTGCAGAACTAACCTCGGATGCCTACCAACGGTTATATACTGCGTAGCACCAACCACAGGGCCTCAAAAGGGGCAGCGAAAAGAAAAAAGTTTTATCATCCAAAATCCAACCTTATCCTTCCAAAAAAGTTTTATCCTCCTAAATGTCCCATCCAAACCCAACCTTATCTCGCCAACCAAACCATCGCAAAGAGTCTGAATACATCCATTCCATTCTAGAGTTTACGCGATAACCGCTTGCGAAAGACTTATCCTTCAATTAGGGAGCACATCTCATCAATCCATACATAACACATTATCATCTCTTCAATATTCAAGTGATCGAAAACCCAATACCACCCCAATTAAGTTCCCGTTGAGTTAAATGTTTTAAATTAAAGTTGGAACAACTTAACAAGGTAGTAATATTCACATAAGTATGAACATCATCAATTGAAGAAGACAAGGAACATAACCATAACACATGCAATATCATACCAAGACATGATCACGTACTAATAAGCATATTCATGAACACAAGAGCATAAAACACCCATGCAAAACTAAATTTCCAAATTCAATATCATTTAAAGATTAAAATCAAAAGGGCTATTTCAGATCTTTCCCGAACCTAGCCTTCCTATGGTTCGTAGAGAATTTAATCTAGTTTTCAGAACATGTTTCAGAAATGTGATAGATTTTCTAGATTTTTAGTTATTTAAGAAATGTTCCAGCGCTGTCCAAATTCGTCGACCGTTACGAAAATTGGAGTTTCTCACAAATCGCTTACTCGTTTTTAATGAAACGAATTTTAGTTGAAAGACAACTCCTTAAGGAATATTTGACATAAAATGGAGGTCTAGAATATTTTTCTACATTTTTATAGAAATTTTGAAAGTTGGATGAAAAACAGATTTTTCTGACACAGTTCTTGAAAATAGAAATTTGGTGAGAAAAGAGGTCAGCTAGGGGAAATTTTTCACTTTTCTTGTGGTGAAAACTTGCTAAATAATATGTATTAAACTCGGAAATTTAAGGTGAAGGTGTGCCTTCGGAAATTTTGAGAGTTTGATATTGAAAAAGTAGTCTTATACCGATTAAGAGAAATACAAGAAGGGTAGAATCAAGGCTCAACTTCTTTCATTTTTTAACACGAGAATACTATCAAAACACATCTGAAAATACCATTTAAAACTTCTAGTAACATGTATTTGAAAAAGGAAAATGAAAAAGAGAGTTGTGTTGTGGCTTACTTGATTGCCTAGTGAAATGTTTGCACAATTTCTTTTCTTTTCCTCTCCTCTACTACCAAAGTTCACTCTCTTCCTCTTCTTTCTTTCTCTCAACTGAATGTGTAGGTGTGTGTGTATGAGATGTGTAACATGTGGAGGGTGGTGGTGTTTTTATAATAAAATTGGTGTAAAAGGTCCAAAATGCCCATTGGTTGGAATGGAACGGAATTGAGATGTATTTAGTTGGAATGTAATGGAATGAAGGATCATTAGGGAGCCTAATCATGTATTAAGGCATGATCTAGTTAGGGTTAGGCTTAAGTAGAACCAAGATAGTTACAAGTACAAGACAACTTTCCTTGAATTATGGTTACCAATGTCAAATTTTCCTTCATGAATCATGCAATGTTGTCTCCAAAAGTACACAACAAGTGTCTATGCTAGGGTGGCTAGCCATGTGCTAAATTTGGGGAGATTTTGTTGATTTTATGTATATATATATATGAAAATATTTGTGTAGGAAATTAAGGTATTGATTTTATTGATCTATATTGATCTTACATGAGCTCTCTTTTATAGAGAGAGAAATGTAATGGAGCAATCAAACTAATGGAGCACTAAACATGATGGAGCATTAACCTAAAATGGAGCACTAAACACTCACCTAACACATTCACATCTACCTTGGTGGAGTTGGTGGAGTTGGTGGAGGTTTTACATTTACATGTGGAGTTGGTGGTAGGAATTACATTCAACAGCCCCCCTCAAACTCAAGGGGGTTAGGAACTAACCAACTTGAGTTTGGAGAGAGTAACAAAACAGAAAAAAATAATCTGACAAATAAAAGTAGATAGGAGACACTGTATGGTCGTGTCAGACCGTTGTAGAAGACAGTTTATGGGGTCATGTCGGACCATTGTAGAAGATAGTTTATGGGGTCATATCGGACCGATATAGAAAACAGTTTATGGGGTCATGTCGGACCGGTGTAGAAAACAGTTTACGGGGTCATGTCGGACCGTTGTAGAAAACAGTTTACTGGGTCATGTCGGACCGTTAGAAAAGCAGTTCTTGGGTCATGTCGGACCGTTGGAGAAAAGCAGTTCTTGGGTCATGTCGCACCGTTGTAGAAAAGCAGTTCTTGGGTCATGTCGGACCGTTGTAAGCAGTTCTTGGGTCATGTCGGACCGTTGTAAACAGATTTATTGGGTCATGTCAGACCGTTTAGGAGCTAACGGAATCAATGTCGGGGCGGTTCTGAGTCTTGTCGCACCCATATAGAAGCTAACCGAATCAAAGTCGGGACGATTCTGAGTCTTGTCGGACCCATATAGGAGCTACTTAGGAATCAAAGTCGGGACGATTCTGAGTCTTGTCGGACCCTTAAAAATCGCACCCTCAAAAGGCGTGTCCAATCTTATCAAAAGGCGTGCCATCAAAAGACGTGCCATCAAAAGGCGCGCCATCAAAAGACGTGCCCGACAGCTATCAAAAGTCGAGCCATCAAAAGACGCGCCGCTTTGTCGTCTTGCGGTGAAAGGCGCGTGATACGCGTGGCTGTTGTGGCTATTTAACGAAGACGGACGAGGTCGTGATGAACAAAACACCTGCTGAAAACCTCTGAAAACCTCTTCGTTTTTGCTGAGAGAGATACTCTGTAACACTTCTGAGAGATACTCTTAAAAATTCTACAACCAACCCTGAATATGGCCTCTTCTTCCCGTGCAGCTACCCAGAACATAGCCGCTTCTTCCCGGGGTCTTACTCTCTTTCCCGACCTCAATGAGTGCACAAGAGAGGTAACCGGCGATTGCCTGGGCAACCAAGTGCCCTTGGACCAAGCCCCCAGGTTTGCAGTTGAACTATCCGATGGTGGCGTTGAGCGGATAATGGTCGCTCAATCTGATATTGAGGCCAATTATTATACATTAAGGTCATGTGTTGAGACCATGACTGCGGTCAACAACCTGTCGCACCGGCTTCAGAGTAGAACAAATGAGGTGCAGCAGGTAAAAGCTCAACTGGCTCTGCTCCAGCGCATGTATACGGATACCCGAGCAGAGATATGTGTGCTCAAGGCAGAAAACAAGGAACTGAAGCGGAAGGCCACCGTGATGCTCAGATTTGGAGGACCGCCATATGTGACGGTTGAGGAGCAACGGGAAGTGAACGTGCTTGGCGGCGTGGGAAACACAGAGGCCGCACCGGCAAGGGACGCCCAAGACAAAGGCAAAAAGAAAAGAACAGCTGAAGAGGCGAAGAAGTGAGGCCGGTATTGTGGTGGTTATGGGTTGTGGTTGTTGTTTTTTGTTTTTTGTTTTTTGTTTTTGTTTTTTTTTTTTGTTTTTTTTGTGTGTAAAATGGTGATCGGGTTTTATCCCCGGCATGAATAAAATAAGGTTGGTGAAATTACTGCAATTGCTTTCTCTTTGTGGATGACCCAGATTTTTTTTTTTCTGAGTATTCCAAAGCTTCTTGCTTTTCGGAAGATCGAGAACTCGTGTACAATGATTGCAGTAACCCCACAACTGCACAAGGTCTACTCCCCAACCACCGCACCCCATGCATTTGGTTAGCATGGATAACTGATCACTCCAAATCCCATTAGCTGCATCTTTGGAATCAAAGCTGTCAGAATGTTGTGAGTCATCCTGCTGTGATGACTTAGGGTGCTCCCATTGTGATACATTGGTTTTTGTGTTGTAGTAATATTTTTGACCTGACATTTCATCCAATACCTCCTGCCAATCTTCTGGAAGTGATAAAGGTGGCAGAGGCTTTAAGCTACTACCTGTCTCAACAGGTCTTTCCCACTGACTTTTCCCAGAACTTTCATTGTAATAATATGGCACACCGCTTGCAGGGTCCTTTACCTTAACCCATCCAAGAGGCAACTCCCCAAGTGCTATGGTTTGGGTTGATGGAGTCTCTGACTTATTATCAGTCATAGCAGAACCCTCTTTAGCCAGCTCAGCTTTTAGAATACCCCTTGCTCTCAACTTCTGTTTTAGGTACTCAGGCAACTCCTTGGCAGCAGCCCTCTGTTCCACTTGCACCTCTTGCATGTCTTTGGCTTTGAATAATTTTCTGGGTGGCAATTTCCTGTTCATGTAACACAGCATCCTGAGCAGAAGCTTCAATGCTGCTGGCACTTTCCAAATGTAGCCTCGGGTAGCTGGCAGACACATCAGGACCATCTTGAGGAGCAACCAATGGTACAGAACACCCAAGTTCTCCAGATTGGGTCCCCTGATTTATATTGCTAAACTTTACTTGTTGCTCAGAAGCATCTGGTTCCTTTTCCTGTTTGGTGGAGATGTTGGAATCAGCTAACTGAAGCAAACTTTTGTCACCATCACTTTTCACATCAGGCTGCACTGACCCGTGCACAATCCCAATATCCTGTCTGAAGGGTTGAGAGGTTGGGATGCCGGGTTGAAAATAGTTGCTATTCTGAAAGTGATTTTGGGTTGGATATGATAACTGAGGGAGATAATGGAGAAATTGATTGAAACTGGGACAGAACAGTTGACTGCGATGTCTAACCTCTCTAGTAGAGTGAAGGATTTGGAAAAGAAATTGGGTTTAGTGGCAGCGGAATAAGGTATGTGTAGAGGTCCGGCGGGCGGTCAAGGCAAGGTTGCCGCCCGCCGGAAGGCGAAAAACACTAAGAGCTTAACTTGGCTCTGATACCATGTAGGAAATTAAGGTATTGATTTTATTGATCTATATTGATCTTACATGAGCTCTCTTTTATAGAGAGAGAAATGGAATGGAGCAATCAAACTAATGGAGCACTAACTAAAATAGAGCACTAAACATGATGGAGCATTAACCTAAAATGGAGCACTAAACACTCACCTAACACACTCACATCTACCTTGGTGGAGTTGGTGGAGTTGGTGGAGGTTTTACATTTACATGTGGAGTTGGTGGTAGGAATTACATTCAACAATTTGTGTATAAAATTATTTATTTAGAAAAGGTACAAGTATATATGGGTATATATGTGTATAATGGTACTAGTTTGAGGTCAAAATGTGATTTAAGAAAAATATGACAGCATTGGGTTTAATTTATGAATTAGAACATTTATTTTAGTGTCAAATTAAATTAAATTGATGTTAGAGAGTCTAATTTGGTTTGGATTTATTGTTTCGAATAAAAACGCGATCAACCGACGAACGTAATAAAGACTGGAAAAAACTAGGGTTTCCAAGTGGTAATTTCATATTTAGGGAGTCAATTAGAGTATTAGAAATTATTTCTAAGTTTCTGAAATCGATTAGGGTTTGCGGGTTTTTGTTGGCGCATGTATTTTGATCCTAGGGTTGTAATTAATTAAGAAACTGAGGGACTTCACGGAAATAATTTAAAGTAAGGGACTTTTAAAAAAGTAAAATTTTCAAGGGCCTCCCATATATCATCTTTATTTATTTGTATATTTATTTATTATTCACTATCTATTTACATCACTTATTTTTTAACATGTCATTTTCTATTTGTCCATTATGCCTATATGTCCATATTATCACCACCACTACTACCAGCCGTTGTCGTTAACCACTTCTAGCGATTTTTCTTACTATGATCAACTAGTCTAGCGGTAGTAGAGTAAAAATAATTTTACAAAAGTCCTTCAAAATAATAATTAGTCATTCTCACGAAAGAGTTGCATTAATTATGTCTTATCATCAAAACAAAATAATTCTTAAATCTAATGCCATAAATACCAAAAAAAAATTGAATTTTTCACCAAATTTTCCAAGGAAATAAAAGATTTTTTTTTTTTCATAACCAACTATGTTTTTTTTTTTTTTTTTTTTTTGGAACGGCATAACTAACAATGTTAAGATCATCAAATTTGACATGAAATTGTGTTATGATCAAATTGACTGGCTGATCGACACAAACCAGGATCAATAAAGTCAGTTGATTAGCAAAGTTTTGAGATAGATTTTATAAAATAATTTCCATGATACATAGACTTATTGAGCAATTTTTATTTTTATTTTTATTTTTTTTTTTTTTTTAAGCTTAGTAAACTATAGTTTCATAATTTAGGAGTTTAATCCAACAGTGACTCATAACATTTAACGAGATAAAAATTCATTTGTGTAATATATATTCTACTAATACTATACTTTCATGTTGTGGGAGTTGTATGCGTCACTGTTTGATCAAAATACTCTAATCTTATAAAATTGTGAAATACATACATAAACTTAAAGAGCCTAGATAATGTTTTACATAACTATTTCTTTTGTTTCAAAATTTTATAATATTTGTTCTTCATAAATTTTATAATTTTGAAACCTATTCAAGAATATCTATCAAACAACAAAGCTATGTTCAATATAAAATTTTGAAAAAAAAAAAAAATTTTGAGAAAATTTTCAATTACATAATTTTTCACAATTTTCTATATAGAAAAGGTGAAATTTCACAATCTATGCACCCCAAAAAAAAAAAAAAAATGAATGAAAATTTATATTTTTACGAGCACAAAAATAGAAAAAAAATTATAATTTTCCAAATTCTCAATTTCTAAAAAATTCATAGATTCTATTCAAAAATTGTGAAATTTCGTAATTACTCAAACACAAAAACAATATATAATTTTATAATTTTTCAGTTTAAGTAACTATTACATTTGAAATTTAACAGTTTAGAAGACTAAGAAATTTACTTCAAAAACTACTAAATTTATTAGTTTTATTACATGCATAATTTCATAATCCATTTTGATTTTATATCACAATAAGTAGATTCTAAAATTTTAATTTTATTTAAAAATAATATACACAATCAAAATTTATGACATTTTGAAGTTTGAATCAAACAAAATAACTAACTTGATGTTGTTGAGTGTGCAACTAAGGCGCTCCCACTAAGGACAAATTTGTTTGAATTTTAATTAAAATTTAAAGAACAAAACTTAAATTATTAAAAAAAATATATGAGGTGGTCTGGAATTGCCAATTGTATGCCTATCACGGTCTTTTTATTTAAATACTGATTGTGAAAGTTGGCAATAATTAAACAATAAAATCTCGCTCTTTAAATAGTTATGACTCAGTTCTAGGTTTATGCCTTATGTGGTATTTGTTTATAACTTATTTTTTTAATAGTTATGACTCTCGTATGATTAAATTATGTCATAAATTGCATATAATATAACATTACCTTTATAACATTATTGTAAATAATCTCAACTTTTAAAAAAAAAAAAAAAAAAAAAACAAGAATTAACCATGATCAATGCATATATATAGCTAGTACATTACTGGCAAATTAACCATAATATTAATTCCTTAGAATATATAGATATGCTTTTTATTAAATCAAATCTGTAATGAGTTGTTATCATCATTGTTAATTTGTCTTGCTTCAAAATATGGAGTGTAAGGATCCAAATTCCTAAGACCACGAAAAGAGGCAATTGTTTGGATGTCTATCCCTCCCAAATGTTCATATTCTCTAAATCTTGAATTTCGAGTAAGACCTTTTGAAGATAAAAAAAAAAAAAATTTAAAAATGAAATGTAAACCACTTTTCTTTTCATATTTCCCCCTCTCTCTCTAACAATCAAATTCAAAATCTAAACACAAATTTAATTTGTAATCACCTTTAACCATTGCAACTTTCTCTCTATATTTCTATGATTTAGTTACCAAAATTTTTTAACGGGAATGTGACACTCCTATGCTTTTCTCACTTTTTGACAAGGACATAGAGATGAAATTAGCTACCCTAATAAAGGAGGAAGTGATAAAACAGCATTCAGAAATTGAAGGTTGGAATGACGTTTGATGGCTCAATAAAAGAAAACAAAATACAATTTACCTCATTGTATAAAACGTAGAGTGAAAAATACTATTATATAAAACAAAAGTATTGTGTAATTTTTAGATTCCCAAGTATTACTTCATTTTTTTTTTTTTTTTGAAAATTCTAAGGTCAAGTTTGAAAAGACTAAATAAGTGTACTTTTTATCTTTTTGGACTAAAAAATTGAAGTTAAAAATATAGATGTTTGAGTTAACTTTTTAACTTTTTATGAAAAAATGTGTAATAAAAAATTGTAAAAATTAGTTTGTAGAGAAAAATTTGAATTATGAGTTGTGCAGCCGTAATTGTTAACTTTTGGTAAATAGTGTTAACTTTTTAACTTTTTGAGTAATTTTTTGACTTTTTAGCTTTTTTGGGAGTACCCAAACTTGGTCTAAATCTACAAAATACAATAAGACACATGTTATTTAATAATTTAATTATATATATTTTATAAGGTAGTAATTAATTATTTGATCATTATAGTAACACATTTTAATTTTTCTATTTTTGACCTTTCAAATCCCTCTTGCTGCAAAACTTTCTATATTAACAAATAATATAGAATTCATAAATCAATAGTTGTAAAAGGATCCATTTACAAAAACAAGTACATATTTTTCTTGAGTATTACAAGCAGCAAATTTCACTTTCTGCCACCACCTCCAATTCGTGGTTTGCCTTTAACCTCGGACTCCTGCATCATAGGAGAAACATAACCTCGGGCTTTTGGAACCATATGAGTAAAAAAATGTAAAAACAAACGCTGGTGTCCACAAGGAAAAGAAAATATTCTAGAAAAATGAACGACCACATCTCTCATATTTGTACTAAATATATACCTGTGGCAAGTGCAGGAAAACATAGGTCTTTGCGGTTGATGGATTATGATTTTCTGCACCCTTGCTCCAATCATAACACACCTGTAAACAAACAAGTTCTGGTAAAATCTTTAAGAGCAAATTAATCCGGGACACGACGACAAAGACGCATTAAAACATTAATGCAAAAATGAAATAATATAAATAACACAAAGAGATTTAACGAGGAGGTCCATAGCCACACAAAACAATCCAGCTTTCTCAACCGAGACTTCTCAAGCCTTATTGGAAAATAGGAATTAGGCACCCAGTCCCATATGCATGCACTAGGGAAAGCAAGACCCAACATTCCTCAATTGTTAGACTGTTGCTGGGCAGTTTTTGGAGAGAGAGAGAGAGAGAGAGAGCACGTCAATTGTTACAAATTTTAAATGAGACATACCGAGTATGCATATATTGAACCATCATTGTTGAAAGCACTGCATGGTATAGGTTGACTGCACCTCGACATGGCCTGGATATCAACAAGACCAAGATAAGATAGAGAATTATCAATATATCCCAGAACAAATATAACAGTAATTTATTGCAATAATTTTTTTAAATAAATAAAGGTTAGCATATTAGCTATAGCATCTGCTATGAGTAGGTTAGTAGCAAATTTTATATGCTTCACAACAGAGGTTATGTTAAACCCAATCTACCCCTCACAGCACCCAACCTTAGCAAGGCAATGAACAAATTGCAGGATGTATTTGGACATTGAATAGAAAGACATAATTAATCCGTCAGTTGCTACTGGAACAATATTAGAATGTATTCTTATGCTCGGAGCATTTATCGAAAAAATAAAATTATTACATTTGGAGAACACACCATTCTGTGGGCTGTCCAAAGCCGCCCAAAACTGTTTTTTAATAGAATCAGATGAAGATGCACAGAAAACTAAAGCTGACCAAATAAGTTGCAACACAGAAACCAGTCAATTGTGCAGGATGTATACATCAAAAAAAAAAACTGGGTATGTATAAATTTCAGAAGATGGATATATCTGAACCCAACATAATTGTGAGAATATTCAGCCTTCAGAGCAGTTAGTATCATGTTTAAAGGTCAAAACCAAAACTAATTGCACCAAAAATAAAACCAAGGACAGTTAAAGGGTAAATCAAGTTGTGAAGACCCATGATAAGAAATAAAGGTAGGTTTTAAAAGAAATCTGGAAAACCTTGAGTCTCTGTTTGCTATCCTTGTCCCAAAAGTTAAAAGCACCATCAGATCCCGCAGTTGCAAATGTATGATGGACCTGGGACGAGAAAAAGTAGGTAAGACACTGAACAAAAGTAGTGAAAAATACAGATGAGAAGAAAACAGTTCAGCATCAAAACACAATTTATTGATTCTCCAAGAGTTTCTCTAAATGAGTAGTGAACACCCGGCATAACAATAAAAAAAAAAAAAAGAAGGTTTCTCCAATAACTTTATGCTAGAAAATAACAAATCCAAAAGATACATAATATCACAAACTTCTGCACAGATAAAAACAAAAATAGGTTCCTCCAATAACTTAATTTCAGAAGTCTTAAAGCTTGTTGCTGACAGATTTTGATGCTATGGCATCAATGAGATCTCGTAAACACTTCTATATTCCAATTGCAACAGTATGTTGGTAAATGAAGATAAGGAAATGACACAGGCCTATGACCAGCAACATGAAGTGCAACCTACTCCCCCTTGGTTGGGTTGATGAAAACATGTCATCAAATTAGCTGTGGTTCAAAATGTAGACAAAATCTCACATAAAAGACATGAAAAATAGCAGTATAAAATTCCATCTCATAGAGATTGTCAGGGATTTTTATGAAAATGCTAATAATGTTTGGGTAAACTACTAATAGGTCCTACTTTTGAGACTTATTACCCATTAAGTCCTGCTGATAAATTTATTAAGTGATAAAGATAAATTTATCAGTCTTTTATTTTTATGAATAAATTTATAGTGATAAATTTATCAGTCTCTTTGTTTTTATGAATAAATTTATAGTGATAAATTTATTAATCTCTTATTTTTATAGTGTTAAATTTATTAATTAGGACCTGTAAGTAAATAAGTCTAGTTAATAGGACCTACACGTAAGTACCCCATAATGTTTTTGTTAGAAGGGGATTTTAAGAAATAAGTTTCCTTTTCTTTTTTATAGTACTGGGTTTAAAGAAATAATTAGTTAACTCACTCAGAGAGAGAGACAGAGACTCTCAGATATATATAGGTCATATATGTCGTTCAATTGAAAATGCCAAGACGTGACATAAGCTACAAGAAGATTCCACCCAATCACTTTTCTAGTTAAGGAAAACGTGTGCTTGAGATAAATAAACCAAACCAAGTGAAATTTCTGTAAGAATTTTTGAATAAACTCGTATATTCTCTTGTGTAAAATATAAGAATACATTGGTTTATATATCAATCTAACCCTAGAACTGAAAAAGGAAACAAAATTCCTAATATATGCAGAATATAGAAACTACCATATATACATGAAACGTAATATTCTCACACCCCCACTCAAACTCAAGGTGTTTTAGCAAAAAACACTGAAAGTTTGCCAAGAAGAAACAGAAACCGAGCAGTGGTGTGAGTCTTGGTAAAGAAGTTAGCAAGTTGCAAAGCCGAACAGACAAAAGGAAGCGAGATAGAGCCAAGCTACAGATGGTGACGGACAAAGTGACAATCAATCTCAATGTGCTTTGTCCGCTTATGGAAGACAGTGTTATAAGCAATCTAAATAGCACTACGGTTGTCACAGTAGAGGGAGGTCGGAGAAGACTGAGAGACACCCACATCAGATAAGAGACAACGAAGCCAAACAATCTCAATAGTAGCATGAGCCATAGCACGGTAATCAGCTTCGGCAGTAGAGCGAACAACAACAGTTTGTTTCTTACTTTTCCAAGAAATCAAGGAATTGCCAAAAAACATACAAAAACTAGATGTGGACTTTCAATCAGTAACATCACCAGCCCAATTAGAATCAACATAGGCCATCAAATCCAGAGAGGAAATAGAGGATAATAGTAAATCCTGAAAGATAGTACCACGGAGATAGCGAAGAATCTGAACCAATGCAGCCCAATGTGTGGAACGAGGAGCAGAAACAAACTAGCTAACAACATGAACAGTATAGTCAAAATCAAGACGAGTAACCGTCAGATAGACTAAGCAACCCACAAACTCTCGATATAAAGTGGGATCATCCAGAGGGTCACCATCAGTAGAGTTGAGCTTCACACTAAGCTCAATAGGTGTATCAGAAACCTTAGTATCAGTAAGACCAACACGGTGAATGACCTCAGAAGAGTCAGAACCAGTAATGATCATATCATCCACATATAGTAAGAGAGCAACAAAATCAGCCGAGATATGTCTCTAAAACAAAACAAAGTCAAAAGTAGAAGGATGAAACCAAAGCTCAATAACAGCAATCTGAAAGCGATCATACCAAGCACGAGAAGATTGCTTCAAACCATAGAGAGCACGTTGAAGACAACAAACCTACCCAAAGGAGTGGGGAAGGCCAGGGGGTGGACGCATGTAGACCTCCTTAGTGAGATGACCATTAAGAAAAACATTCTTAACGTCCATCTGATAGAGAGGCCAATGTCGAATAGCAGCAATAGAAATCAAAGAACAAACAATAGTCATCTTGGCAATAAGAGCAAAGGTCTCCTCATAATCAGTACCATACTCCTGCGAAAAACCCAAAGGTCTCCTCATAATCAGTACCATACTCCTGCGAAAAACCCTTGACAACTAGGCGAGCTTTGTATCGCTCGAGAGAACCATCAGAATAAGCCTGGACTTTATAGACTCATTTGCAACTAACCAGATTCTTGCCAGCAGGCAATGGAACCAACCAGTGTTTTTAAAGGCTCAAGGCGCACTAAGGCGCTGAAGGTCTCTCGGGGCCTAGGCCCAAGGCGCAAGGCGAGGCGCGGGCTTTATTGAAATAAGGCGCACAGTCTTTGTAAAACATAGAAAAATTAATATAGACTAATCATTCATAGTGCTAAGACAAATTTAATAAAGGAAAAATAATTGTATTAAAAAAATAAACGGAAAACAAATTTAATCCCTAACAGATAAAGGGAAAAAAAAAGACCAATACCACATTGTATTAATTAATTATTTGTAATTTTTTTCCCCTAACAGATAAAGGAAAAAACATATCAATAGCATATTACAAATAATTAATTACAAATAATTCTTCTCTTACATATTACAAATAATTTGTGAATAATAGCATATTTTTGAATAATTTGTGAATAATTAATTATTTTTTTCCCCTAACAGATAAATTCTTCTCTTACATATTACAAATAATTTTTTTTTTCAATAGCATATTACAAATAATTTTTTTTTCTCTAATTTTTGTAATTTTTTTTTGTAAATTCTTCTCTTACATTTTTTTTTCAGAGACTCAACTCAAATAATTGAAAAAAAAAACAAAAAAAAAAAAAAAAAAAAAAAAAAAGAAGAAGCAAAACAGACCATTGAAGAAGGAGAGAGAGGAAGAGTCGAAGGCAAAAAAAAAATATATATATATATATATATGAAAGTCGAACCAGAACAGTAAGTCGAAGACAAAGAAGAAGGAGAAGGGGAGAGAGAGTCGAAGTCGAACCCACGGTCAAGTCGAAGTCCGGTCGCATCAGTCGGCTCGATGTCATTGCCGCAATCGCATCGCAATCGCAATGCAATGAAGTCCAGCTCTAGTAGCCCAGTCGAAGTCGATTGCGAGGCGAAAGAGGAAGAGACAACTTCGATTAGGGTTCATCTGAGTCCTATTTGGCTCAAATGGTACATGAGTTGTAATCCTCTGTGATTACGAGCCATTCGAAAGGTTCATCTGAGTCGTTAGATCAGATCTACATCTTAAACACTCAGTCGCGCCTAGGCGAGAGCCTTGCGCCTCTCTCGCCTTGCTCCAGTCGCGGCTAAGGCGCTCACCTGGCTCAAGTCGCCTCGCCTGGGACTTGTACAGGCGCAGAGGGTGCGCGTCGACTCGCCTTGCGCCTAGGCGCGCCTTTCACAACACTGGAACCAACGCCCAAGTATTAGTCTTTTGCAAGGCAAATAGCTCATCCTTCATAGCTCAAACCCAATTGAGATCTTGACAAGCCTCCTTGTAAGACTGAGGTTCTGAAAAAGAATGAATAACAAATAAAAAAGTACGATAGGAAGCAGAAAAATATGAATTAAACCAACCCAACCTGTTTGGAGGATGACACTCACAAGTAGGATATTGGTGTGTAGTAGGATCAAAGTCGTCGAAAGCAGGAGGATCAGTAGTAAGGGTAGAGACAACTGGTGGAATGAGAGCCTTGCGACGAGAATAAACTAATAACGAAGGAAGAGAAGGAGCAGGCTAAAAATGAGGAGAAGAGAGAGCAGATTCAAGGGGTTTAGTGGAGAAAAACTCAGCAAGAGGGGTGGTAGGAGGAGAAAAGGGAACAAGTTCATGGGGAACAGTAGAGATGTACTCATCAGGAAAGATCTCAGAAGGATATGGATCAATGTGAACCAAATCCTCTTTGAAAATCAGAATAGTGAGAGGAGGAAGCAAAAAGTAAGGCAAATGTTCGAGAAAAGAAACATGACAGAAGACATAAAGACGACGAGAAACAGGATCGTAACACTAATAGCCTTTCTAAGTAGGACTATAACCTAAAAAGACACATAGAACAGACCGGACACTAAGTTTGGTCCGATCTTTGCGGGGAAGGACAAAACAGGTAGACCCAAACACACGAAGGAGGGAGTAATTAGGAATTTTAGAGAACAAAGCCTCATAAAGAGACCGACCAGAAAGAAGGGAAGTAGGTATGCGGTTGAAAAGAAAAACAACAGTAAAAACTACCTCCCCTCCCAAAACGGAGCCGAGACTGAGGTAGAGAGAATGAGAAACCTAGTTGTCTCAAGGAGATAAAGGTGTTTATGCTCGGCTCGACCATTTTAGACAGGTGTATCTGTACAGGAAGTTTGGTGAATGGTACCCAAATTGGCCAAATACTCACAGAACTCATTTTTAAATATTCCCCACCTAAGTCAGAGACCCAAACTGAGTAGTAATCATAGACTGAAAGGTACAGTATATCCGATAGAAATCTGACCTATAAGTCATAAGATAAATCCAAGTATAACGGATGCAATCATCAACAAATGACACATAGTATGCAGAACCCCCTTTGGTAAGAACAGGAGAAGGGCCCCAAACATCAGTATGAACTAAAAAAAATAATGTATCAAATCTAGAAGTACTTTTATGAAAAAGTAAGGTTGTCATTTTGGCAAGTTTACATCCCCGACATTCAGTAAGTTCACTAGGAAAAACTTTACCTAATATACCTGATTGAGCTAAAGACCGTACGCAGGCAGCAGACAAATGCCCTAATCTAAAATGCCACAAGTAGAAAAAACTGGATAAAGAATCTAATTGAAAAGCGGAAAAGGTTGTCATAGGCAAATGCAAGCTCTCCACCACATAGAGGTCTTCAACTCTACGGCCAGTCCTAATCTATTGCTTGGACATCCGATCCTACACAGAACAGATAGAAGAAGAAAAAATAATATCAAAACCGGAGGCATCAAGCTGACTGATAGATGATAAACTGACAGATAAATAAGGAACATAAAAGACAGATGGAATAGAAATAGCAGACATAGCCGACGGTAAAACAAACCCAACAGATATAAGTTAACAGACATACTAGACCCATTAGCAGCATTAACAGTAATAGAAAAGGGAAGGGGAGTACAATTTTGAAGTAAAGAGAGATGGGGAGTCATATAATGAGAGGCACCAAATTCAAAAATTCAAACAGATGAAGAGATACTTGAAGAAGACCCAAGCAAACTTGAATGAAGAGAGGAAATAATGGAGGCAGATAGGGATGGCTGGGAGGTAGATAGTGTATGTTGAAGCTGGCTAATTTGAGCACTCAAGGAAGCCAAGTCAGGATCAGGAGCCAGAGCAGATGCAATAAAACCGGTAGGAGGCCGAACAATACACAGAGGAGAGGTGTAGAACTGGATCGAAAACTGTTAAGAAGACGAAGTAGATAGACATTCATTCTTGGGACAATAATACTTCCAATGACCCTTTTGATGGCAGTACGCACATTCATCAAAAGCCAAGGACATTGTAATAACTAGAAAGCTCAGGGGTTCAAGTGTAAGAACCCAAAATCAGAACTAGAGGATCAAACTGTAATAAGCAAAAAAACGTTATCCAACAAACCCACAAATCAACAAGATCTTGAACGAAATATGTAATGACTAGGTGGGGTCACTTTATAATAACCAGAATCTTGACCCAACCCACAAATATTCCCAGTTAAATAGACAAAACTGGAAACCCTGACCAACAAATATCCCAAGTAGAATCACAGAGAGAGAGACAGAGACCAGAGACGGAGCTTCCTAGGGCTCCGAACAGCGACGACAATGAGAGAGATAATGCAACAACTAGTGACCTGGTTCCTAAGGTAACCTAGTTCTTTGACTAAAAGAGAAATAGAGGCAGAGACCAGAGGGAGAGTTCTGATGATCACGAACCAAAGAAATCCAAAGGAGGGTTACGTCGAACTCGACATAGAGAGACAAGGCCAACGTGACACTCCTTCAACTAGTGGAGACGGAGCACGGAGTCGTCTTCCCGAAGCAGATGAGGCACTAGTTGAGTCATACAAGACACTAGTGGCCTTCGATCGAACCAAACGAAGACAGAGGGAGTCACGATTTCCAACTCAAAGAGAGATGAAACCTAAGGGTTGTTTTCCGAGAGATAATCACGACGAAGGAGATGACCTTTGATCACGACTCAGTGAGAATCTCATAAGGAAGACGACTCAGAGATAGTGTCTAGGGTTTGGGCTCAGAGGCGGCTCTAATACCATGCAAGAATTTCTAAATAAACTCGTATATTCCCTTGTATAAAATATAAGAATACATTGGTTTATATATCAATCTAACCCTAGAACTGAAAAAGGAAACAAAATCCCTAATATATACAGAATATAAAAACTACCATATATACATGAAACATAATATTCTCACAATTTCCACCCAACTAATGCACCTTAATCACTTGAATTTGAGAATATTATTACATTAATAGTAGTGAAGGCAATACTCTGCAGCAATAAGAATTGTAGACTGTAACAAACAGCTATAAGCTAACTAGCAATAATGATCACCAAACAAAAAATTGCAGTTGCTACATGGGAACTTACAGGATGAAAGTTCAATGCATTGACCGAGTATATGTCATTGCCCTCTCTATGGCATTTGAAAGTGAAGTTTTTACTTTGTTGTGAATCATCGAGATGATGTACACCAACTCTTCCCTCAATTGAGCCAACCTAAAGAGAAACAATTCAAAAGTCTTAGAAAAATGAACCAGTAACTGAAATAGAAAACATTAATTCACAAATAGAAAACATCAAATGGAGTATGAGAAAAGAATCAAGGTAAAATTAGTATGTTGTTATTAAGGTACACAACACAACAACAATGGTTTAAAGATTGGAAGCCAGTGACAGAACAACATACATAATGAACACAAAAACCTGAAACAAATCTAAAAAAATGATTCCTGAAGGGAGTTATCCCAATGTATAAAATCTTAACAAGGGATAACAAAATTGAATTCATCTGATTTTTTAATACTCCAAGATGCATTGAGTCAAAACGTAGGTGCCAAGTAAACAAGACTAAAAGAGTTAAATCATCAATCAGCTTACTAAATTGTTTAGCCCCAAATAGAGGGGAGTTAGATGGTAAAGCATTAGATTCTCATATAACAATGATGAAGATCTGGCAATGCTTCTCATATAGCTCCAAATCATTATGGACCTAGAACAACAACCATATTTACATTACATGCATTAAGGGCACTAAACAAGCATCGCCAGGACATACATTACAAAGCAGCAACAATATGTCTCAAGTTTTTACCACCTTAAGTTGATCATTTTTGAAAAAGTACATTTTTTTTTTTTTTAAAATGATCAAACAAGACAAAGTAATAGCAAGCACAGATCTTAGCTTTTCAAGTTGCTGCCTTTCCTCATTTAAAACAAAAAACACAAATCATATTCTTCTCTAAATTTCTTATTTTTTCACTCCAAACATGTACTAATTGTTCCATTAAATATTTCATTACAAGAAAACCAAATCATATTCTTCTCCAAATTTCTTATATTTTTTTTTCACTCCTATTAACTTATTCTAGTTTGTCAAGACAAGCATGCACTAATTGTTCAGAGTTCATGAGCTGTGCCACAAAATACTTCCATGTAAAAAAAAAAAAAAAACACTAGATTCAGAATTTCTTTTTTAACCATTGCCTAATAGCTTTGTAAGAAAATGTTATCAGCATATGCACAATGTGTCACCCTAGTGTTGTGAAAGGCGCGCCTAGGCACCAGGCGAGGCGAGTCGCAGTCAGCGTGACTTGAGGGGGCCAAGGCGAGGCGCAGTATAACAGTCGCGCACCTTGGATGCGACTGGAAGAGGCGCAGAGAGGCGCAAGTCGCGCGCCTAGTCGGGCTTCTCTGTTTATGCGTAATTCAGATCTGACGGCTGGAAATTGTGTTCCAATAGCCTGCAACACATACGATTACAACTCATATACAATACAATACAACTCAAATCCCTAGTCTGTGTTGTCTCCTTCAACTAGGTCCTTCAACTGCTTCGACTGGGCTCTTCTCTCTCTCAAACCAGGTACTCCTCCTCTTCTTCTTCTTTGAATCTCGAAGCTCTGTCGAAGCTTCTTCTTCTTCTTCGAACCTCGAAGCTCTGTCAAAGCTCTGTCGGCAATTTTTTTTTTTTTTCGCCGACTTCTTCTCGATTTTGACGACCTCCCGTCGACTTCATCTTCTCAACTTCGACGACTTGACCTCCTTCGACTTCGATCGCTCTCTCTATCTCTCTCGCCTTCGCCTCTCTCTCTCGCGAGCTCGCGATCTCTCTCTCTCCTCTCTTTCTCTCTCTCAACTTCTCTCTCTATCTTATCTATCTAGCCTCTGTTTGGTTTTTATCTATACGTATTAGTATATATATACTTATATATATAAGTATAAAATAATTTTACCTATATCTTATATAATATATATAAGTATATATTGTCTTATATCTTATATAATATATATTTATACATATTAATAAAAAAACACAAAGATATGTATGTAAAATAAAAATAAAAAAATTAACAAGAACATATTATTTAAAATATATAATAAATAAATGATTAACAAGAACATATTATTTTTAAAAAAATTATCTTAGTACTATGAATGATTAGTCTATATTAATTTATTTATTTTTTACTAAGATTGTGAGCCTTGCTTCAATAAAGCCCACACCTCGCCTTGCGCCTAGGCCTCGAGAGACCTTTAGCGCCTTAGTGCACCTTGAGCCTTTAAAATCACTGTGTCACGCTAACTTAGCAATGCAACTTGGATTTTACATACAGTCAATAAATGTGTACCGACATTAAAAACACAAACAAAGGTAAGTAGCATTTATGATCATAAGCATCTCTTGGGTTTATATGATTGCTTCTCATATGAACTGAAGCAAGAAAGACTATCAATGCATTTATGTTTTAACACTTGATATATGACTTGTTCTCACAACAATGCAACGATGAGAATTTAAGTCCTCATTTCTACTAACCTTTTATTTTTCTTTATTTCTATTATTATAGTTCCACTGCACTCAGTATTTGGCTAACTCACTTGAAGCATATGGACTTAAAAATGACGAGTACTTGGCCTTCAATTTTTATGAAAGACAAGACATGACATCCATTTATCAATCATACCCACATAACAAGTATTGAATTGTAAATATTGTACCAAATACAAATCCACAAAAACAACATAAAATCCTTGAATCTTAAAGGTGTTGGATCTCTTACACATCAAATGTAAACAACCCAGACTGACAATGAAGCCACCTGAAAACAGTGGAGAGTGACTCTCAATGGAGTGTTGTTCAAGAGATGACTAATTAATTTCCCCCAACAATGAACAACAGTCGAAAGAAAGAAAGAAAGAAAAAAAACGCCCATACACAAATTAATGGTCTCAGGAACTTAAAGAAGATGCATGTGCATTCAAATTGAAAGCAACAAACAAAATATGTACATTAAAATTCAAAGTGCATAAATACTGTCAGTATCAGAAAATTGAAGCTCTCAAATTTCTAGCACCCAAGATGTTCATAATCCCAGTCAAAGCTATTGTTAAAAGCCCAATCTTTCTATTCCCTCCTGGCCTACCCAGCAGTTTCTGTTTAACAACCCTCCAGAATGCACACACTATCACACTCATAGACTCATCATGAGAATTAAGTTCATCTTTCATGGGAGATGAAAATTTTTGCCCAGGATATTGCAATTATCTATCAACCAGATGCATTGAAAAACTAGGAGAAAAATTGAGACACAAGTGAACAGAAACATAGAGAATAAAAGGATCGAAATAGAACCGTGAACTTACCAAGAAGCCTTGCTGATCAGGAAATGCAGCAACACACCTTGTCTGATACTTCAGGGGTGAAATGATCCTTTTGAACTCAGTCTGTCGTATTCAAAAGTGATTACCATTATTCATGTACGGGGTAATCATGCCCTACAAACAGAATTTTTGTACAGAAATTCCATACAGAATGATGTGACCTTTTGTGATCCTTTCATTTCAAGTTAAAACACCCATCATTATAGATCATAATTGTAAAAATGCCAGTGTCAGTTATATCATTCTTGATGAGTTTTATGTATAAAAATTATGTTTGCATCATTTTCCATTCATGTAATGAAATTTAAGGCAGTATAGTAATTTAGTAAATGAAGAAAGTCTCAGCAGTCAATTGACATCTGAACAATGGCACTCAAACATGAATGAGGAAAAGTAGACGCAACATTGTGAATAACAAGTACTTAATATTTAATATTAATCGAGCTTCTTCATTTATTTATTCATTTCATTATTTTTTTGGTAAGTTGGAAGCATTTTACCATTAAAGTAAATAATATAGGTTTTGTCTGCCACCCATGTTTTCCACTAGATTTCATATTATCAAATGAAAAGTTAACATTCTAGAGTTTGAAATAATGGATGTCTATGTCATTTATGAAGCTAAAAACAGTAAACTTATGCGCTTACTGCAATGACTGATCATTCAAGAACTGCTTTAAACATGGTTCAATGACGTCAATCATTTCAAAAAAAAAAAAAAAAAGAAGAAGAAGAAGAAGAAAGAAATACCTGAGGGTTCTGCAAGTTAAAAACTATGATATTTCTATCCGCAGTTGCAACCACCATCAAAGGATGTCTCACTGCAAATGCATAGCAGCGTTCAGGAAGTTGTTGAGTATGCACTGGATTTGACTGTCTCAAATCCCAATACCTGAAATCACGTGAAATATTATCAAAAACAAAAATACAAGTCCAGGAATCAAATGTATAGACAACAAACAGTCATGTAAATAATGAATCAAATGCATAGGAAATCACATTATGCTATAGAGCATAAATTTACATCATAAAGATAATTAATACAGAAAATAATACATAAACAACACAGAAATAAGACCAAAAAGCCTAGATTGAATAAATGTCAATGTCATAGATTTTATAATACAAAACAGCATCTTGCAAAGTAGCAGGTGTGTTGATAGTTCCTTCCAACCTCCTGTGAGTTTATAAGAATAAATAATGACCAAGAGTCAGCTGAAAGGAAGACAGAGGACATTTCTCGTTCCTATGGTTTTTGAGACAACAATCTAGAAAATTTCAGCTGCGTCCTTGAAGCCAAGCACAAAAAAACGCTCTTTTTAATTAGCTACGGCCAAGGCTCTAGCATAAACCTGCATCACAATTATACTCTTAGACATAGAATTATTTATATGCCCACAGATTTTTTTTTTTCTTTCCAAATCCTTCTGCAGCTGCATGGAGCCCATCCCGTGTGCTAGAAGACCAATGAATAAGAAGAATGCTAGAAGAAAATAAGAGATAGCTAGCCAGAAGACCTATGAATAAGAAGAATGCTAGAAGAAAACAAGAGATAGCTAACCAACTTCTGGGAGAGATATAATTGACTGCATTGACATGCGCACCTGTGTATCCTCTTCACAACATAGGACGACAGACTGTGCTCCACAAAAGAAAATAGGAATGTGTTGAATGTGTTGAATGTAAATGTAAAAACTCCACCAAGTGTGGTAAGTAGATGTGAGTGTGTTAGGTGAGTAGGTTAGTGCTATAGTTAGTGCACCATATAGATAGTGGAAATATATAGTGGTAGATAATGGAAATATATAATAAGTAAGTGGTATATAATGGGTTTAATGGATTATGATGATGTTTGTAATATCTCCTATATAAGGAGTGTCATTTGGTCTTGTAAAATCAAGATATTGAATACAAGAAATTGATATCAATCAATAATATCTATACATTAATTTCCTACATGGTATCAGAGCGGGTTTAGCACCTAGTATTTTTCGCTTCACCGGCGGGCGGCAACCTCGCCTTGGCCGCCCGCCGGACCTCAACCTACTTCCTTGGAGAGCCCAAACCAGGGGTTCTCATTTCAAAGACATAATGGCTGATAAACATCAGCACCCAACCATCATTCATAAGGTAGCTGGCCAGCTACATCTGAGCTCCAATGCTCAAATGCGCTATGGGGGCTATCAGAAGCCTGCTCCTTACCAGAGACGGTTTTCATATGGGAACTACTCTAGTGTTGCATTGCAGTATCCCATGACACAAACATGCCGAACTACCCATGATCTGTCATTGGTTGCTGCAAATGCTTCACCTGTGTTTGTTCAAGCTCCTGCTGAAAAAGGCTTTGCGGGTGATAAAGGGAAACGCAGGGCTTGGAGACAACATATGAGCTCTTCTATTACACCTGCTTTTGGTGCTTCTAGTGCACCATCCTTTAGTTTTGGTTCCAATCCAGCATTTAGCCAATCAACTTCTGCATTTGGAAGCAGCCCATTTGGTACTTCTCCATTTGGAGCCCAAGCTACAACTCCAACATTTGGGAGCTCTGGTTTTGGGCAGCCTGCTTTTGGGGGTCAACAAGGGGGAAGTAGGGTGGCTGCTTATACACCAACAGCTGAGTTAGATAGTGGCAGTGGTACACAGACTGCTGGAAAGCTGGAGTCAACATCAGCCATGCCAGTCTACAAAGACAAAAGCCATAAAGAACTGAGATGGGAAGACTATCAGTTCGGTGATAAAGCTTTTGGGCAGTCATCCGATAGCCCATTTGGGTCCCAATCAGTTTTTTGGACAGGCTAATAATGCAAGCAGCAATCCATTTGCTCCCAAACCCTTTGGTAGTACAAACCCTTTTGGTTCGCAGACAGGGGGTTCCATTTTTGACGGCACTTCAACTGGCATTTTTGGTGCAACACAATCATCATCACCTTTGACTTCCACTCCAGCTTTTTGGTGCTTCGTCAGCTCCAACTTTTGGTAGTTCCATGCCTACTTTTGGAGCTTCATCAACTCCTGCTTTTGGAGCTTCATCATCATCAATTGGCAGTTCTTTTGTTTTTGGACAGAAGTCTGTTTTTGGTGGCTTTGGGTCCAGTATTACCCAAACAAGTCCTTTTGGAAGCACATTCCAACAATCACAGCCGGCATTTGGGAGCAGCTTATTTGGTTCTTCTACTCTTTTTGGCGCATCAAGTCAACCTACATTTGGCACTTCTACCACTCCAACTTTTGGTTCAACAAGCACTCCTTCCTTTGGTGCCACAAGCTCGACTTTTGATGGCACGTCTTTTGATGGCACGCCTTTTGATAAGATTGGGCACGCCTTTTAAGGGTCCGACAAGACTCTGTAAACTGTCCCGACATTGATTCCGGTTAGCTCCTATATGGGTCCGACAAGACTCGGTAAACTGTCCCGACATTGATTCCGGTTAGCTCCTATATCGGTCCGACATGACCCAGTAAACTGTTTTCTACAACGGTCCGACATGACCCAGTAAACTGTTTTCTACAACGGTTCGACATGACCCAGTAAACTGTTTTTCTACAAAGGTCCGACATGACCCCATAAACTGTTTTCTACATCGGTCCGATATGACCCCATAAACTATCTTCTACAATGGTCCGACGTGACCCCATAAACTGTCTTCTACAACGGTCTGACACGACCATACAGTGTCTCCTATCTACTTTTATTTGTTAGTTTATTTTTTTCCTGTTTTGTTACTTTCTCTCCAAACTCAAGTTGGTTAGTTCCTATCCCCCTTGAGTTTGAGGGGGGCTGTTGAATGTGTTGAATGTAAATGTAAAAACTCCACCAAGTGTGGTAAGTAGATGTGAGTGTGTTAGGTGAGTAGGTTAGTGCTATAGTTAGTGCACCATATAGATAGTGGAAATATATAGTGGTAGATAATGGAAATATATAATAGGTAAGTGGTATATAATGGGTTTAATGGATTATGATGATGTTTGTAATATCTCCTATATAAGGAGTGTCATTTGGTCTTGTAAAATCAAGATATTGAATACAAGAAATTGATATCAATCAATAATATCTATACATTAATTTCCTACAGAATGTGCAAAATACTGATCAAAACCAGCGCGGCTTGTAAAGATTGGCAATGCGGCTTGGGTGGATTGAAGCATTTTTTAAAGTGGATCAGTTTAAGTACGGTTCAAACTTTACAACCATACTTCTCAAACAAAACCCTCCCATTTCATTTGACATCAAGGCATCTCTCTCAAACTCTCATCTCGATCCTTCTCTCTCTCTAATCAGATGAGTGAGACCCTCATCTGTCTAACGCCAATGTCTCCCACATTTACCCTGATGGGCGATGACGACAACATCGTATTCCGAGTATTGTCTTAGTCTCATCTCACTCTGCAACTCCCCCTTCCCTTACCCCCTTATCACTTACCAAAGAGCCCCCTCTTAACCACACCTACAACTCCCCCCTCCCTTCACCTTTACTCTTCTCCCTCGCTGCAACTCCCCCCATCACCCAAAGAGCCCAGCCCCTCTACCCCACACCATTTTCTTCCAAACTAACTCCAAAATTTTCTCTGCTGGAAATTTGATGGATTTGATGAGCGGAATTTGCAGAAATTGTGTGGGTAGGAGTTGGCAATCGTTCTATGAACTAATGCAACATAGAAATAAGAGAGATAAGGACCACTGACTCTTCAGTACTCTTGCAAAACATTGCATTATAAGTCAACAAATTTGCCAAATAGGTCTCTTGATATTTTCATGGAGGTAAACCTTTGATGCATCTGTAATCAGAGCCTGTGTCCCGGCATGTTTGGAAGCAGGTGACAAAATAGTCAACCAAGTCGAGGGTGGTTTGGTTGAAAAAACTGTCCCCACACCAACCCATGCACACCCCTAAAGAAAAGACCCATATCATAGGCAAAACTCCTAAAATAACTTCTTCAGAGTAAGCTTCCTGGAAGAAAATCTAGACTGCAAGTTGTTTTGATAACTAAACAAACAACTTAGCAAAAATTTCAATCAAATATGAGCTTATGACAGCATCATTATGATGTATCAGTAAATCCAGTAATTGAAAATAAAGAATCATGTAGACGAATTTGACATAATAATGTATATACAAAATCAAGACAAGTACATCCAGAATGGAATTACAGGTTTCTACCAAAATTCAAAAACTAACTTAACACTTACCTCAGAGTTTTGTCCCAGCTTCCACTGACTAGAAGATTCATCTCCGGTATCCAAGCCATTTCACTAATGGGTGCATCGTGCATGGCCACTGTCATTGGTTGGCCACCAGACAGTAATGGCCACATCTTAACTTGCTTGTCACATCCCCCAGAGAAGACAGTTGTCCCATCATCCTTCCAAGTCGAGCATAAAACCTTCAAAAATATAAAACAATCAATTACCACACTTTTAAACTCAAAATCAGGAAAACAAATCAAAAATAGTTTGCAAACACTACTGCAAATATTTGGCACCATACCGGCAGGTCATGCGACATTGATGCCTTGGGCACACTTCCAACAGTGGCCCCATTCCGCATTATCTCCCAACATCGCACCTATGCAATTACAAAACAAAAAGTTATAAAAGGACTAACAAATAGAAAGTGGGGTTTGATAATACAATTCAGCACCTAAACTAAATGTATTCAGTGAAACTAAAAATAAGTCCATTTGATAGCCATAATAGTATCATTAAAAATTGGTATAGGTTATAGGTTGTTTGGTTTTTTTAGTAACTTTTTAACTTTTAGACTAAAACACTCGCATGTCAAACGAGGCCTTAGTATCATTTAAAATTTTAAGCACATCTTAAAGATATGCTAAATTTTTAAGTCATAGACTTCTTCCTTAATTCCTAACATTGAATGCTTATAGTTATGTCACCAGTGAGGTGTACTTTATCACCCTATAAATGCCACTGCCACTGCCACTGCCACTTCCATCACCACCATCCCTCCACCTTTACCACCACTACCACCACAGCTACCCCACCATATCACTACCAACCAACCACCACTACCACCATCATCACTACTATCACACCACCACTGCCGCCACCACTGCCACGATATCACCACTGTCACTCCGCTACCACCACCATCACTGCCGTCGCCCCTCTACCTCCGCCATCATGTTGTCATTGTTATCATCACCACAAGACAACCACACCACAGCTACTCCATTACCACCACAACCATCACCGCCACCATCACTCCACTATCACCATCACCACCACCCCACTGTCACCCTACCATCACAACCATCATGCCACTACTACCACCATCATTGTCACCATTATCTTACTACCACACAACCACCGTCACTACTGCCACCACTTGCACTTCACACCACCACTAAGTGGCTACAGTCCACCACTACAAATATAAAGAATGTAAGAGACAAAAGCAACAAATTTCAGTACATATCAATTATTTTAAAATCAAAAAAATTTAGTATTCAGTTTTCAATAGTTAATTTTCAGTTTATCAAACAGCACTGAATACAACATTTGAAATATTGAGAAAATATATATATATATATATAAAACCAAACAAAGTAAATGAAACAAAACATAATTTTTTTGCAGCAGGATAAAAAATAAATTAAATTTTGGGTCTTGTGTCTTGCGTCTCCATACTGAAAAACTCATCTCATGGAACTAATAGATTTTTCAGACCAATTGAGTTAATGTTGTATTTGTCTCTTTTTTCATACAAGTGAAAGAAATAGATACAAAATATTTAATCTGACTTCTCTTCATGCATTTTCTAAGAAAACAAACATACCAGCTTTAGCACAAGTTCAAATAAACAACAAAATGCAGTTGAACAAACAACACAAAACAAACCTGGTTATCCCATGAAGTTGCGACAAGGAAATTGGCATTGGGACTGAAAGCAAGACTTGATACAGAATCACTTGGAGGTTGTACCACCTACACACACACACACACACACATATATATATATAGAGAGAGAGAGAGAGAAGACATATAATACCCATATAAGTAATAAAATCCCAAATCTTGAAAGAAATCACATTCCAAAAATAAACCCAATAGTGGAACAGAGTAGCAAAAACAAACACTTTACACGAATGTGTGTCTACATACCAATAGAACTAACTATATACCGACAGAAATCATCTTCAAGGTCCAATTAAGTTCAAGAATCAATGAAAATATAAACATGGCGAAGTGATTGAGCTTCGGAGCAGATAAAGAATTACGTCAACCGACTTGTTCGGATTGGGATTCGGTGTCGAAGCAGTATTGAAAGTAGCCATTGCAGCTACCAATGCAAGAAATTTTACAAACAAAACAAGACAAAGATTGATATCGTGAACTAATTGAGGATTAAAACGTTATTAACATCAAGAATTCAAAGTATGATCACAACATAAACCCTAATTTCTCAATAAATATGCATATATATATATATGAGAGAGAGATGATGTACTGTTGAGAGGTTTCAAATGGAGGTGAGCGAGAGAGAGAGTATATAGTCAGGGTTGTTTTGAAAAGTTAGCTTTTATTTTTTTATCAAACTTTTTAGTTTTTTTTTTTTTTTTTTTAAACAGTATTTTAAAAAGTTGGTAAAAAATTGATTTTTGATTTTTTTGTTTAATATTTGTTTATGGAGTGTTGTTATTAGCACCTATCAAAATTTTTTCAGCCCCCATTTCTTTGGATCCTAACTCTAAACCTTAAATTTTAATAATATTTTTTTAGACACTCCACTTATTACCAAATCTATCCATATTCATAATATTTTCACAATGAAATGCACACCCACCTAATTTTTCATCCGTCTCCTTCCTTGACTCACTCAATCTTCAGAGTTTGGAGCTTTGGTCCAGTATAGAATTCTTGAACCCCAACCCTTCATCACTCTCGTCACCGTCTTGGCCGTCAACGGAGCATTCTGACGACTCTTGTCCTCTCATCATCATCTTCTTCGTTGTTTTTTGTATCTTCGTCATCGCTGAAATCGATCGAAGATACTCCAATTTCTATAGGATTTGCATAACCGTTTGCAAGATGAAGAAAAACATAATCATCGTCTGAATCGCCATCAAAATTCTGAACGTAGCCCAAAACAATTTGTTCATCACTGTGTAGCCAAAAAAATGTATTTTGTTCATAATTGTTTTTGTCGAACAATAATGATTCTGTTAGCACTGTATGTCCGAACAAAAATTGTTCATCACTGTGTAACTTGAAATAACATGAATTAAATCTATTCAAATACATGACTTAAATCCATTATAATTCACTATTTTCCATTATAAGTTAGCTTAACAAATAAAATTACATAACTGACTATCTGTATTAATGTTCGGAACCTATGTATTGAACGAAATGAGTATGTTCAGTACTGTATTGCCGAACATAATTCTAACAGTCAACAAACCAGTACCGAACAACTCGAACGAAACAATAACTACTGAAAACGACCGAGAATGTTAATACAAGACAGATAAACTTATTAATGGAACGCCGGTCTCACTAGAATTGTTGTCCTCGTCCTCCATTGCTCTACACAGTGAAATAAGTGATCAAGTATACGTTATACTTGAAGTAAAACTTTCAAGTTCAATAGCGTTGATGATGGCGATGAAGATGACACATTTCAGGATTTAAGATGATTATGTGAAAATAATAGATTTAGGGTTTATATTAGTTGATTAGGAAAACTAATAGGTTTAGGGTTTACAAAGATGGAATACGTATAGTTGGAGTTGGAGGTGGAGGTGGGGGTGGGAGTAGGTGTCCAATATTATAGAGTATTAGTTCTTATTGATAGGTTGGTGTTCTATTTAATAATATCTTTTAATGTAATTTTACTTTATGGTATAATTATAATAAAAAAAATTATAAAATGGAGGGTCCAAAGAATTTTAGCAGGTGCTAATAGCAGCACTCTTGTTTATGGTGTCAAATCAAATAAAAATGACCAAAATACTCTTATCCAACATAAGAAAATTTTTTTTTTTACTTTTTTATCATAGGCCCAATTTGTAATTTTAACACTTGCGTTTTTGCTCTCCCCAAATGAATTTTTGTTGTGTTTTTGGCTGCCAATTTTTTTGGCCTTAGATAAAAAATGTGACTTTTTACAAAACTTCCCAAAACGGCACTCAAATTGGAGAGAGAGTGTATACATATAAAACTACGGGGTATAGTGTTATTGAAATTAGGATTGTTTAAAATATTGTTGAATCGTTAAAATTATATTAATTTGTATCGTTATATCCGTTAATTGTGAATTGAATTTTAAAATTTATTATTTGTTTTTCAAATTGCTTCTCCCTATTATAATTAATATATATATATATATATTTTTAAATTTTTAATACTTTCAATATGAGATAGATTTAAAATGTGAAATTTATTATAGATTAGTAATTATATATACGAAACACTTTATGTAAAATTAATTTGTGTTATATATATAAAAAAAATTTATGTAAATTAGTGTTATATATTATGCAAATGTTTAATAATTTGTTAGAACATTCGTCAATTCGCTTAAAACTGACAAAATCGTGATCTATCAATCTATTAATCCGCTAATTTGTCATTTGATTTATAATTTTGCTCTCAAACCATTCGAACTGTGCTGCACACACCCCTAAATTAAACGCTACCATTTGGGGCTAAAATGGGCCATTTGGGTCGGAGTACCCGACAAGGGCAACTATAGGGGGGCTTTTCCCTAATTGAGCTAAAATACTAAGTTATTTTCTAAACTAGGCTTGGTTTTGACGGATTTTCCAAAATGAGCTGAAACGTGGTTAGAAACCACGCTTTCACCATTTTTGTAACCCAACTGTAGAAAATTTATAAAATCCTAAAAGCGTGGTTACAAACCATGTTTTTAATTAATAAAGCGTGGTTACAAAATCACGCTTTTAATTAAATTTGATTTATAAATAAAATTTTGTTTCTAATCACGCTTTTAAATATATTTTTATTTTTATTTTTTTTCCAGAAAACGTGATTTCTAACCACGCTATCTTAATTAAGCTGTGTTTGTAAAAAAAAGTGGTTACGCTTTCAATAACAGACCAAACACACGCATTCACAAACACATACTCTCTCTCTCTAGCGCGCACACATACGTCACTCTCTCTCACTCACACTCAATATATATATAAATTTTAATATATATTTATAATTTAATACATATAAAAATTTTATTTTATAAAATTGAAACCAATATTAAATATATATAATAATTTATAATAGCAAATAATAATGAACTATATAAAATGATTACTTTTTATTTTAATTCTTAATTTTTTTTTTATTTTAGTGTTTAGAGATAAAATTTATTTATTTTTTATTTTAGAGTTTAAGGTTTAATTCTTAAAATTTATTTATTTTTATTTTAGGGTTTAGGATTTATAAAAAAAATAAATTTTAAGAATTAAACTATAAATTCTAAACCCTAAATCCTAAACCCTAAAATAAAAATAAATAAATTTTAAGAATTAAACCCTAAACCCAAAAAAAAAAAAATTTATCCCTAGACACTAAGGTAACGTTTGGTAACGTTTATGTTTTTTGTTTATGTTTACAAAAATTTTATAAACTGGTTTCTGTTTATTTTTAGAAAAACATAAATTACAAACGTGTTTGGTTTGAACAAAATATTTTAAAAAAATTAAAAACATAAACTAAAAAATATGTTTGTTCAAGCCTAAAATATTTATATTTATATTTATTATTTATGACAATGGGATCGCACATATTATAATTGAAAAAAAATTAATTAAAAAAAATAATTGAAAAAAAATTAATTGGAAAAAATTTAATTGAAAAAAATTATTTGAAAAGAAAATATTTGAAAATAAATGGGAAAAAAAATTAATTTAAAAAATAATTGAAAAAAAAATCTGAAAACTGAAAACGTAAACTCATTTTTTGAGTTTACGTTTTTTTTTCAAATTTATAAACTGAGGCAACCATTTATAAACCAAAAAAAATTATCAAAGCCCCGAAAAATCGTTGGTTTATAAATGGTTGTCTTAGTTTATAAATTTGAGAAAAAAACATAAACTCAAAAAATGAGTTTACGTTTTCAGTTTTCAAATTTTTTTTTCCAATGAATTTTTTTTTTCAATTAATTTTTTTTTTCATTTTTTTTTCAAATAATTTTTTTCAATTAAATTTTTTCCAATTACATTTTTTTCAATAATTTTTACAAACCATGTTTTTTCTAATTAATTTTTTTTTTCAATTATTTTTTTAATTATTTTTTTTCAATTATAATATGTGTGATCCCATTGTCATAAATAATAAATATAAATATAAATATTTTAGGCTTGAACAAATATATTTTTTAGTTTATGTTTTAAAATTTTTAAAAATATTTTGTTCAAATAAAATACGTTTGTAATTTATATTTTTCTAAAAATAAACAGAAACCAGTTTATAAAATTTGTGTAAACATAAGCAAAAAACGTAAACGTTACCAAACGCTACCTTAGTGTTTAGGGATAAAATTTATTTATTTTTATTTTAGGGTTTAGGGTTTAATTCTTAAAATTTATTTATTTTTATTTTAGGGTTTAGGATTTATAGTTTAATTCTTAAAATTTATTTATTTTTATAAATCCTAAATCCTAAATCCTAAAATAAAAATAAATAAATTTTAAGAATTAAACCTTAAACCCTAAAATAAAATAAAATAATTAAATTTTATCCCTAAACACTAAAATAAAAAAAAATTAAGAATTAAAATAAAAAAGTAATCATTTTATATAGTTGATTATTATTTGCTATTATAAATTATTACTATATATATATTTAATATTGGTTTCAATTTTATAAAATAAAATTTATACATATATATATATATATTAAATTATAAACATATATTAAAATTTATATATATATGGAGTGTGAGTGTGTGTGTGAGTGATGTGTGTATGCGCATGAGAGAGAGAGAAAGAGAGAGAGAGAGAGTGTTTGGGAGTGCGTGTGTTTGGTCTATTATTGAAAGTGTGGTTAAGAAAGTGTGGTTAAAAATCACGTTTTCTGGAAGAAAAAAAAATATATATTTAAAAGCGTAGTTAGAAACAACGCTTTATTTATAAATCAAATTGAATTAAAAGCGTGGTTTGTAACCACGCTTTTATGATTTTACAAATTTTCTGCTGTTGGGTTACAAAAATGGTAAAAGCGTAGTTTCTAACCACGTTTCAACTTATTTTGGGCAATCCGTCAAAATTAGGTCTAGTTTAAGAAATAACTTAGTATTTTAGCTTAATTAGGGAAAAGCCCCCAACTACGGGTGGATATGATGTTTGGGCTGACCCAGACTGAAATAGATTTTTTGTTTGGAGCCTGTATCTTGGGATTGGATTGGACATAACATTTAAACCCACGGTTGTTCTTGGGCTATGTCGGTTTATTTTCGGCCCTGATCGGCTTTTGAGGGTCCAGCCAGTGCGTGCTGGCTCATCTCACACCTATTTGATGATATGGTTTATCTTTTCAACAAGTTAAGCAGATCATCAATAAAAATAAATAAAATAATTGGACATCCGTAATGTTCATATGGTTACATTTTTTTAAAATAAATGAATGGAAAATATCATTTTGATAATACATTTATTTTTTAAAAATAATTAGGATTTAATCATATGATTATTAATGTCTGATCATTTTAATTTTTTATATGTGTAATTTTCTCGATGAATTCTATAAAATGAATAACTTGAATCATTCACATAGAATTGAAATTAGCTCTCACAGCCATCTTTTGTTCCTCTCCCTCAAATTTTGTTATCTCATGTTGTGATTGTCTTGGTCATCTCGCATTTGTATAAAAACTCTCTACACTAATGTAATTTAGGATGAATTACAAATATATATTTTGAGATTTTCTTAAAATATTGATTGTTTTGTGTGATATTGGAAATTACAAATATTCTTTTGTCAATCTTTTTATTTAACTACTCTCTTATAATGTAACTACTCTCTTATACAATAATAAAATTATCAAAATCGTTAATTAAAATATATTTTTAACATAATTAAAAATTGTTAATTGACTTAATGCTTTATTAATAAAAAGATTATTTGTTATGTGCTTTGAAATTTGAAGGCGCGAAATCTAATTACTATAATCAAAGGGAGAAATTTATACTTTAAACAAATCTCAAGGGTATATTTATAATTTATCTAATATTCTGTTAGTAAGTAAATCAATTACAATTATATTTTCACAATAATTATAATATTGTATTTCTTAAGCAATTTTATATGATTTCTATACTTAGAGAAAAATCTAGTTTTATGGAAAATTATACAATCATAATTAATGTAGAAAATAGATAGAGCAAGAAAAAATTAATCCACGACACAAAATATTTTTTACGTGAAAAAATCATAATTGGAATCCACCAACTTGTGATAAAAAAAAAAATCACGAGCCCTCGCTCAAGCGAACAATCCACTATGAAAGAAAAGAGTACAAGAGATATCTTACAAAGACCATTCCAGACTCGCGCGTTTGCTCAACTTATGATTCATTCTTCTTCCTCCACTAGATCTCCGCTACGGATGTCAAATCACCATGACACTAATGACTTTGAAATCTACCGAAGTCTACAATCTCGGAATCCACCAAGAAGGTTCACAATTGAAAGGTGTGAAAGACTTAGAATAGCTTGATGATTAGCTTGAGGTTCTTAGATGCTAATGAATCATTAAGCATGTCAGAGTATTATAAGTAATCCTCGCTACAAAATTCACTCTCAAATACTTAGCAAAATCTCTCTATAATAAAATGTATCTTTCACAAAAATATTTCTCACTTATAAAAATGATCTCTCAGAAGATAATAATACTCAGAAGAGCTTAGAAGAAAGTACACAAAAAATGAATGGAAGAGATACAAAATAAACCAGCAAAGCATGTCTTATATAGGCCTAGGCCAAAGACCTTCGCGGGCGCGCACACCATGGTTGGGACCGCGACCACCCTTCGCGGGAAACAGACAAAACTTATAACAGTTGGATTTTTGGACTTGCCAAATTGTGGGTGTGGTTGTGAAGTTTGCGGCTACGAACAAGCATGTTGGCTTAGTTGCTATTTTAGACTTTTGATCATGAAAATCTTCGATAGTGTTTGATAGAATTTTCTAAATATGATTTGATAATAGAGTTGTATTTTGAGTTTGTGAGTTTAAAAATTATGATTTGAGTATGCAAAATTTGTTTGGTTATGAATTTTAAAAAGAGTTTTGAGTTTTTGAAATTAGAAAAGTTATTTGATTTAAAAACTTACAACTCATAACGAAACACACAATCCAACATTCTATTTAAAACTCATATAAAAATTTAAAAAATTCCGAAAATTTTGTATTTATAATATAAAAATAACAAGTGCAAAAAAAAAAAAAAAAACCGAACGCTATTCCGATCAACCGGCTAGGGGACGTCTAGGAGGACGATCAGGTTAGCCAAATTTTCTCGTCTGGAAACGAGTCTTCAAAAGTAAGTGTGAAATTATAATTTGAAAGCTCAAAACAAATACCACACTCAAATTAGTAAGCAGAAACACATAACCAAACACAGAGTTCATTGTTCTTTCACAATCTGCTCCATATTTTAGCAAACAAACAGCCACCCTTTTTGGCTGCAAATCACACTTAAAGACTTCCAATGAAAGGCAACAAATCAATTACAAAAAGTCTCTAATTTTGACAAACAAAAAAGACAACAAACTTTAGCAATCTTTTCCTCATGCTTATATCAACAACACAAGGTTAAACAAAATCTATGCCAATCCATCTGCAACAATTAAGTTTATAATTCCAAGAAGATAATCCACATGTTTAAGAGATGAAATAAAAACAAAACCAACTAAGATTAAAGTCAATAAATAAAAAACCAAAAAAGAGAGAAACAAAGTTTTGTAACGAAATTTGCTAAAACAAATACAACTTAAAAAGTAAACACAGCCTTCATTGTTCTTTCACGGTCTGCTCCATGTTTTAGCAAACAAACAGCCACCCTTTTTGGCTGCAAATCACACTTGCTTGACTTCCAATGAAAGGCAACAAATCAATTACAAAAAGTCTCTAATTTTGACAAACAAAAAAGACAACAAACTTTACCAATCTTTTCCTCATGCTTATGTCAACAACACAACGTTAAACAAAATCTATGGCAATCCATCTGCAACAATTAAAAGTTTATAATTCCAAGAAGATAGTCCACTTAAGAGATGAAATAAAAACAAAATCAACTAAGATAAAAGCCAATAAATAAAAAACCAAGAAAGAGAGAACGAAATTTGCCAATACAAATACAACTTAAAAGGTATGATTAAAAATCCTAACACTTAGCATAAACTGTAGTCATTGAGATTGACATAAATCATAATTATTAAGTAAATTTTTGTTGGACCATTTTAATATCTTATATTTATTCATAAATGGGGTTTCATTACTTTGGTAACCTTTTATTACTTTGGTAACCTCTTGGTCATAAATGAAGGTTAATAGAATTCATGAACTTGGTTAATGGGCATTATTTGGTGTAACCATCTTCTTGTTTAATGGTCATTACTTTTAGTGTAACTGTAAGGTCCTTATAGTCTATATATAGTCTACTCTTTTCTATCTATAAAAACCTATTTTATATACAAGAGAGATTATTAGCAAAGAAGGGTGTTTTATTGGTGGAACTTTGGATTCACCATCTTGTGCAGAGTTAGCCTGAACCATACGACAAGTGGTCGGGCTGTTGTATCCTGGAGGGGACAAGTTATAGTGTTGTGACTGCTGCATCGGTATTTGGGTTCTTCCTACCGCAGTGGGCTTGATCTCCTTAAAGAAAACGAGATATCCGTGCCTCAGCCTGATCTATTTGTATCTCATTTTCTTTACATCATTTATCAATAATATTGTTTAGTTTCTGGTATTTTCTCCAACAATTTTAAGGAGATCAAACATGGAACAAGTACCAGAAAAAACCAATGATGGAATTGGAGATCTCAACAAGCCTTTCAAGTTCAAAGGAGTTCATTTTAAGAGGTGGAAAGGAAAAGTTCTTTTTTACCTTAGCCTTTTGAAAGTTGCGTATGTTCTTACCGAAAAGAATCCGAACAAAATCCCAACCGAGGAGATGAATGATGAAGACTATGAGGCACATGAAGCAAAAGTGGCTTCCTACAATACAAATAAGTATAAATGTCAATTTTATCTCTTAAATTTCCTTGCTGATTAATTTGATGATTATTACTACAAGGCTATTTTGACAGCTTGCCATATGATAAATAGAGTGCCACACAAAAAGACTAAAATCGTCCCTTATGAGTTGTGGCGGGGGCATAAACCAAATCTAGGTTATTTGAGGGTTTGGGGTTGTTTAGTTTTTGTGAGGCTTGCAGATCCTAAACGACCTAAATTGGGTGAACGAGCTACCACTTGTGCTTTTCTTGGATATGCGTTGCATAGTACAGCTTATAGATTTTTTGATATGGAAAATAATATTATTTTTGAATCAGGTGATGCTATTTTTCATGAAAATAAATTTCCTTTCAAATCTAGAAATAGTGGGGGTAAAATAATATTTGAAAATATTTTATCTATGCCTAGCTCTTTTACTCCTTCTCAAGTTTTTCAAGAAAAAGAAAATTTTCAAATCCAACCAAGAAGAAGTAAACGAGCTAGAGTTGAAAAAGATTTTGGCCCTGACTATTATCTTTACAATGTGGAAGAAATTCCTCATACGGTGCAAGAAGCTTTATCATCACCTCATGCTATTTTCTGGAGAGAGGCTGTAAATGATGAGATAGACTCACTACTTTCAAATAAAACATGGAAGTTAGTGGATTTACCTCCAGGTTGTAAAACTATCGGGTGTAAATGGGTTCTTCGTAAAAAACTTAAACCGGATGGAACTATAGATAAATATAAAGCGAGGCTTGTCGCTAAAGGTTTTAAGCAACAAGTTGATCTTGATTTCTTTGATACTTTTTCTCCGGTTACTAGAGTTACATTGTAGACACCCCATTTTTGACCGACCTTAAGACTCAGACGTCACCGATTGAGCGCTCGGTGATGTTGCATATTGTGCTCGTTCAGAAGTCTCAGAGTCGCGGCCGTGCGCCCTGCCTCCGGACTTCCGAATCCTCTTCTGTGCCTTGTCTCGGTTTGCGAATCAGACTCGGTTTTCCCTGTTTTCTTTCCTGAGGGGAGAGAGTGGTCCCGTAGACTATCTCTCAGTGGCCGTGGGCTACTTTTCGTGGCCGTAGGCCATTTTTCCCATTTCGGAGCCCGGTTCCCGGTTTTCGGAGCCGTTAGGCCGTGTGCCTCGGTTCGGGACCGCCCAACCATCTCCGATTTCTCCGGTTTTTGGCATGCATCTCATTTACTCCCATTTAAGGGACACTGGGGTCTCTGAGACCCACCATGACCAAACACCCCCTTCCGGCAGCCCATTTTCGGGATCCCGAACCGCGCGGTTTTGGCCTCGAGCATTCATTTTGCATCGATGTCTGTTCATTTTTGGCAGACACCTCTGTTTGGTCCTTCCGAGGGACACTGGGGTCTCTGAGACCCACTTCGCAGCCAAACACCACTTCCGGTGCCCGGCATCCCATGTGAGTGTGGCTGAGGCCCTCTCATGTTGGTGTAAGCCCATCATTGCATTTCGTACCTTTATGTCATCGCCTCGGTTTGTGTGCCAGTGGGCACGCATTTCGAGGCATCTCATTTTCATAGCATTGCGCATGCTAGGATTGTATGTTAGTTGCATTTCATGCATATCACGCATATTGCACGGGAAACGAGGCACGTTTCTTACTCAGCGTGTGAGCGGGTCTCAATTCCCAAGCCACCGACACTCCGGATCACCCATGATGGAGTTAGGTTTTGTTGTATCATTTATCTGCATTCATCTGATATTGAGTTGTGCAATTCGGTTCCTCGGCCATCATGCATCGATATGCGTGATTGGTGGCACGAGGATCGAGGCATGCATATATTTGTGAAATTCACTGCTGTGCCCTTTTCCTCTCTGTTGCGGCAAAATCCGAGTTAGCGACTTTTTGAATTCGGGCGCATTTCGAGAAACACTTTAACAGAGGCTAATCGGGGCATCCCAGTGGATTTCCGCGCCAGGCAGCCCAACATACATCATCTATCAGAAGCAAGGCAGCCCCTGGCTTGCATGCCAGTTTACTGCTTTCTTAGTTAATTGTTAATTAATTAGAAATTTGTATATTTATTGATTTGTATTATTGGATCAGTATTATTTATTCGGACCCTCTGCGCGAGGGCATAAATGTAATAAGGGTGCGTGAGTGCGATGTATGTCTTCCAACCCCCATTTCTTTCTCCCTTTTATTTATCCGCTTTGGATGGTTAGATATAGGGCATATTTCAATTAGCATACAGTATGACAGCATGTTTGCATCATTCATCTGTATTGCATGCATCGGGCTCGGCGCATCATACAAACTGCATCGTATTTCAATTCCAAGTTGAGTACTTGATAGCTGTTGCATCTCATATGCCATATTTAGAATAGCCGAGCCTGCTATAGTTGCATTTTGCATGTGTTGCATTAGACATTTCTGTATACTTAGGTCCATGCATGGATTTCTAATGAGTTTTTGTTTTGGCTTGGAGTACTCGGTAAGTTTTATGCTTTAGCATCCTTGCATGTGTGTGAGTGTTGCCATGAATAGCATGCTTACCATGAGGCTAAATGCTTATGTGATATAACTGCCTTGAATGCCTGTGGGTGGAGGTTGGGTTATTTGAAGTGGAGCAAATCATTGATTGTTTGTTAAGCCCACTAGATAGTGGCAAAATCATGTTTTCTAAGCCCACCCAAGGGTGGCAAATCCGCATTTTAGCCTACCTGCGGGTAGCACCATCAAACCATTTTCAAACAAACAAACATGAAATGTTTTGTTCCAATTCAGACGGCCCAGTCTATACTTGTTTGCTGCGAGCATCACATAGTAATCTAGGCTAATAACCGGAATAAGAACTCACAATGTTTTCAAAAACAGACATCATGGTTAGTAGAGGCCGGTCTGTGGCCAAGGCGAGAATGCTCACGATGTGACCTTCCCTAATCGTACCCAAGTTCGAGCCAACTTTGGTGATAGCGGACACGTGGCCTTTTTCACCAAGTCGGGGTTTCCTAAATTTCCCATTTAAAATATTTAGGTGGCGACTACTCATATCCGCAAAGCGGTCCATGTTTGGCACTTCTTTCAAAAATCTTTTCCTTCAAAAGCGATTTGCGGATTTGGACTCTTTGGTTCAAGATTTAGAACATAACAAAATCGAGTCGAGCGTATGGCGAGGTCCTCGCGGGCTTATTCTGATTCTGGCGACTCTGCTGGGGATTTAGAGAACTTGACTCGAACTCATGATATCTCCTTTTGACTATATTTGTGTGTTTCTTTGCATTGCATTTGCATTGGTGCGCCTAGGACACCGTGTTTGCCATCTGCTATTCTGGCGGTTTCTTGGGAGGCTTGTCTTGTCAAGGCATGTCCGTAAAGGTGATCGATTCTGCTCTGCCGGCATGGGAACACAAACCCGGTTTCTGGGGCACCCTTGACCATTCGACCTAGTGCATATTCGGATCCATAGTGACCATTCCAAACTAGGGACGGGTTGCTTACCCGATATAGGTTGTTTGAAACATTGCGTCGTAGTGAAACCCTAGCTCTGAAAAAATAGACAGGGAAACCCTCCCCAACATAGGGGTGTTTTGGCTCTCACTTATCATTATGTGCTTGTTAGAGTCGTCTCTGAGAATGCATGTATCGGTTTACAAGTTTGAGCATTAGGCACTGTGGGCACCAATTCGATATTTTGGTGCTCGAACTGCGGGCATCAGTATTTGGTGGAATCAGTTTTACGAGGTATCAGTTGTTGGCGAAATTTTTGGGGCGAAATTGAGAGAAACACACTCATTCAGTTTTGCTCATATCCGTTTTGGTGAAATCAGGCTGAGATGCTGCATGTTTTCTCTTTTGCTAGGTAGTCCTGGAACCACAGCTTCAGAAGGCTCCACTATCCCCCGGGTACATTGGACTTGTGTTGATAGACTTTGTCGGGTCAGAGATTCAGTTCAAGGGCAATCAGTGTTCCTTTACCAGCGGTGAAAAAAGTCGGTCGAGCCTGAATCATCGATTCAAGATCACCAAATCAATAGCCCTTATCCATCCCACCAGTGAACAGTCAGGCCGAGGTCTCAGTTTCTACTGCAGAGATAAATACCAGTCAGTTAGATGGATCAGGAGAACACATCAGGGATGGAGGCAATGATGCGTCAAATGGAAGAAAGTATGAAACTCATGCAGCAAGACGTCCGCCAAGCGAATTTTCCAAGCAACAGTCGTGATCATGGCCCAACAGCGAGCTAATAACCAAGCTACAAAGAAGAAGCGGCATCTGCCAGATCGCTCCTCCCCACCAAGGGTTCCGATACCCGAGAGACGCCAAATGTCCAAAATGTTCAAGAGGATCTGAGCCTTCCAATCCGGCTCCGCCCGATTCTACCACAACTACCCAAGGCACCACGCCTATCAATGTCCGGACTCTCCTTTGAGTTGAGCGGACCACAAATACCGTTGAGTAAGTTGGAAAAATGTTTAAGAAATCCCAAGGAGTCAAGTCCATCCGGACATTGAGGCCAGGTACAACTCTTATGCGTGACATTCTTGACGAGTTCAAGATGCCTCACATCGACCGATTTGGTGGGTCTGGGGACCCCATGGTCCACCTGAGTTTGTTTTCAGATGTTCTGCGCCCGATGGGCTTGACAAGATTACAGAAGCTCTCCCTCTTTGGCGGGACCACGCCAAATCGGTGATCCAAATTGGAGGATTGATGAAACAAAATTTGGGAGGAGATGGCCGAGGCCTTCGTCGCAATACTCTTATAACACTCGGATCGAGATCACAACCCGTGATCTTGAGACAACAAGGCAAGAGCCCGAGGAGAGTTTCTCGGATTTTGTGATGCGGTGGAGGGCGAAGGCATCAATGATAACTTTAAGGCCCACTGATAAAGACCAGATAAGGATGGTTGTGCGCAACCTCCAACCCAAGCTGATGCAAAAAATGATCGTGGTCCCCTTCCCTACCTTTTCAGATTTGCATGAGATGGGGGTGCAAATTGAGGATGCTATGAAGCAGGGCCTCATTGACCAGGAAAAGGAGCAGCCCAGGAGGGCATTTTCCCGCAGTTCGAATGTGACCACTAGTGGTGACGCAGCTGCTAGGACTTCAGATGAGGGCATGTTCGCCACCACCACGCCAAGAGCAGCCCCCCCTTTGTTGGTGCATCCACTTCAAACCCCCGAACTTCGGATTATCTACCCAAGGGCAAGAGGGTTTTCACCCCACTCTATATGCCTTTGTCAAAAGCTCTAGGGGGCCTACTCAGGAAAGGACATCTAAAACCGTTAGAACGACGGCCTCTACCCGATCCTCTCCCTCCAAATCATGACCCGGCTAAATCGTGCTTTCCATCAACAAACCGGTCATGACACGGCGATTGTGTCCGTCTCATACGAGATACAAAATTTGATTGACAACAAGGTCATCGTCGCACCGGCTCGAGAAAGTCTATCATCACTAGATCGGTGAACTTGGGGGATAATGTGCGATGTGATCGAGGGATGAACCACCTGCGGATGGCACTCAGATTATTCCAGCTATGGTGAATGGCATGCACTGTTTTGAGCAATGTACAAGTGCTGTTGATTTTGCATTCTGACTTGGGTATTGAGTCTGTCTTTTTGTTTTAAGTCAGTCTCTTTTGTTTTGGGTCTGTCTTGTTGTATCGAGTTAGTCCTGTTGTATAAGAGTCGGGTGAGTCCGGGGGTGTTACCTAGGGCATCACCATTTTGTTTTGTTTTGTGTTTGTCTTTTCGTTTTGTTTTGAGTCTGTTTCGCCGAGAGCGGTCGTACCAATGATTTTAGATAAACAAGATGATTTCCATGCTCTCGCATCTGCTTTTGCCGTGTGTTAGTTGTACCGAGATTTGGATGAAATGGCAGTGCTTTTCACCTGCTTTTCTGTGCCTTGAAGTCATTGTATTGACCTAAGTTTTTCAAAACCTTTTTGAACACTGCGGTGAAAACAAAGAGGGAGGAATTCCTCAGGATTTGCAAAACTTTGATCAACTGAGAGAAAGAAAGGCGTGCTAAGCCCTTAATGAATGAAATCATGCTTGTTAGCGTGAGTACTGAGAAGGACCCTAGCTTTGATCCAGATTGGTTCTACACTGTCTTCGGTATGACGATTTGTCGCTTAAAAACTTTCAAAAAATGTTTTTGCGGTTCTGAAGACATGTGTGGAATCGCTCTTGAGATTGTGCGACTTAGGATCGCTCTCGACCTCGAGACTGCTTTCAAACCTTGAACTGGCATTCAGAATGTTCAACGGTCAACCACAATGTAAGGCCTGTGTGGCTAGATTTGAAGCAGCCCTCGAACATGAGGCACCAAAGTCAGATCAAGAAGGTCAAACCTCATCAGAAGAAGCTTGCAAAGCTAGATCAGAAGCACCCCTCAAACTAGGGACAAAAATGTCAGATATGCTCGAAGAGCCAAAGGTGGATCTTTCTGCAAATTAATACAACAGCCACTCTCCTGGATACGGATGGCTTCGAGATCCTAAAACCATTTGGCATGGACTTGTTACACTTTTCCCCTTTGAGAGGCTCGTTGGGCCGAAAACCCGGAAGGGCGACCCAGGCGAAAGTTAGAGCAAGAGAAAAATAAAAAAAAATGCAAAAAAATGAAATGAAAAGAAAAAAAAAAAGAAGAAGAAAAATGAAGAAAATGATGAAAAAAGATGAAAAAGAAAAAAGAATTGAAAAGAAAGAAGAACAAAGCTCGCAAGGTCGAAAACCTGCAACAGGCGCCTTGGCAAAAGTTAGAGCATAAAAAGGAAAGGTTAATCCACGAGTGTACCTTAACCCCGAACTACGTAAGGCTTGATTCCCATGTTTGGGATACGTTGGCAACTTCATCCTGAAGTCCAGCCGTAAAACACTTCAATTTGATTGTGTCCATGCGATGGTTCTGGTCAACTTTGTCTTCTCTGTATCTGAGGATTTGGTTGTGTTCGTCACTCTGAGGACTGACTACAATGCGCCGCGGTGCTATCCAAACAAGGGGCAACTTTCCGTTGCCATTCGATTTCTTGGCACTATCCAAACAAGGGCAACTCTTCGTTGCCATTGATTATCTGTGGCGCCATTCAAACAAGGGCAACTTTCCGTTGCCATTCAATGCGCCATGCGTGCCGTTCAAACAAGGGGCAACTTTCGTTGCCATGCCTACCCTCCGGAAGGGGCAATTTTCCTTCGAATCTGAGGTTGTGCATCTCGAGAGTGGGTTCTATGCTCGTTGAGCAGTGGCCATTTGCAAAAATAGTTTTTGAAAATTTTTACTGAGGTTGACTAATTTTCTCGAAAATTGTTTCATCTTTTCCAAAAACTGGATCATTTCTTGGACACAAAAAAGGAAAATTTTCAGTGCTCATAGCCTGACTTGCATGATTTCAAATCAAAAATCAAACAAGCATGTTAATCTAACTCTCATTTTGGTCAAAATTGTTGTAGTAGAAAGCAAAAACAAAACATGGTCAACATGATGAACTAGGGGCACAGTTGAGTTAGGTTCTCTGTCTTTTTTCCTTTATCAACGCACTTGCCAGAAAGGGCACTCTACTTGCCAGAAAAAGGCACAACTAAAGCTAACAACAAAGGGCTGAAAGCTCTCTCACCCTCCAAGCAACGAGGTCTCAAGCCACGTGCGAAGCACGAACTGGAATGGGGCAAGATATTCCACTTCCTCATCTGGACATATCTGATCACGTCCAAACTCCCCAGCAAAGCATCATCAACCGATGTCAGCCACAGATTTGCTACACACCCAGTTGTAGCACAACCCCTCTGTGGGAGAAACTCACTGTTGTGAACAAGAAAAAGAATCTAGCAGAATGCTAGGCGCACGAGCCCACAACTTTCTGTTTATCCATTAACCATCCAGGGGAGGGATTGAAAAATAAGAGATTGAAGAATAGAGAGGTGTGCGATGAGAGAAAAAGTGAGAAAAGGGCTTTTTCAGAAAATAAGAGATTGAATGCCGAGTGATGTGAGAATCACAAATGAGAAAGGGTGGGAAATAATACCCGGTGAAACAGGCTCCCTGTGCGCATTTGAGTCTTTCGTTGTGTTTTGTTTGTCTTGATTCTTGTTTTGAGTCGTTTCAAGTGTCAATAGATGTGTTTAGGTTGTTTACCTTTATTTTCCGTTGTTGGGTCGTCTTTGCTGTGTTCAGTTGTAGGCTCAATACCCGGTCGAGAACTGATTTTCTCAATTTCAAAAATGATTTTTTGTGTGCTCAGAGTACTGTGCCATTCTCCACATTTGTGCAAAAAAAAAAAAAAAAAAAAAAAAAAAAAAAAAGAATTTGTTCTTTCGAAAACTGCAGGGTCCACCCCCGATAAGTGTGAACAGTGAAACCAGGGCCTATCTGAAGCTATATAGGTTCCGGACTGCAAAGCAAAAGAAAAGAAGGAAAATTGAAGCACCTGAGTGTATTTCACCTTCAGCGAATTCCGTGATTGTACTCCGGATGTACCTCCTCAGGACTTGTCACTACTCCGAAGTATGAGTGTGTCTCAACCCCAAGTGCAAGCCTGCTTCAAGTCAGAATGGCAATTAAAGCAGCAGCAGATGTTATCTCTCTCTAATATGAACAAGGTGTGCCCGTTCTTGAGCTGAATGTGTTGCAAACCCCTCCGAAAGGTAAATCGGAGGTCGCATTTTTATCTGGTCTCGTCAAGGCTTGTATTCCCTTATTCGGCATTTTGTTTCAAATATGCGTTGTCACGCACGTTCCACTTGCATTGTTATGCACCGTTACACCTGCATCGTTATGCACATTATAGTTCCTTTTTATACACATTGCGTGCATACGTGCATCGCTTTACTTACATGTGTTCAAGTTCCTTTTTATACACATTGCGTGCATACGTGCATCGCTTTACTTACATGTGTTCAAGTTCCTTTTTATACACATTGCGTGCATACGTGCATCGCTTTACTCACATGTGTTCAAGTTCCTTTTTATACACATTGCGTGCATACGTGCATCGCTTTACTCACATGTGTTCAAGTTCCTTTTTATACACATTGCGTGCATACGTGCATCGCTTTACTTACATGTGTTCAAGTTCCTTTTTTATACACATTGCGTGCATACGTGCATCGCTTTACTCACATGTGTTCAAGTTCCTTTTTATACACATTGCGTGCATACGTGCATCGCTTTACTTACATGTGTTCGAGTTCCTTTTTATACACATTGCGTGCATACGTGCATCGCTTTACTTACATGTGTTCAAGTTTCTTTTTATACACGTTGCGTGCATACGTGCATCGTTTTACTTACATGTGTTCAATTTCCAGTCTCATTACACATTGCTTGCATGCGTGCATCGTTTTACTCGCATGTTCAATTTTCCTATCACACACATTGTACACGTTGTTGTGTGTTCTTTACTTACATGTGTTTGTACTTTCATAGCATTGATATGATTACTCTAAATTGCATTGTTATGCACCCCCTTCACTTGCATTGTGATGCACGTTTCAATCGCATTGTTATGCACTCTTTATTTTCGAAACACCGGGATACGTCCCTAGGTTTCTTCACCTTCTTCTGAAACTCTGGGATACGTCCCTATGTTTCTTCTATCTTCTCTCCGTAATCTTTGGGATACGTCCTTAATCCTTGGGATACGTCCCTAAACCCTGGGATACGTCCCTAACCATTGGGATACGTCCCTAGACATCGGGATACGTCCCTATGTCTCTCCTTCCTTTCTAAACACCGGGATGCGTCCCTACATTTTTCCCGTCATTTTCAAAACACCGGGATACGTCCCTACGTTTCTTTCTCCTTTCCGAGACACCGAGATACGTCCTCATGTTTCTCTCTTCTTACCGGGATACGTCCCTATGCTTTTTCTCCTTATTTCGAAACACTGGGATGCGTCCTTATGCTTCTCCCTCTTTGGTTACAAGCGTTCGGAATACGTTCTAATGCTCACATCATTCTAAAACACCGGGATACGTCCCTATGTTTCTCCTTCTTCGGTCAAAAGCGTTCGGAATACGTTCCAATGCTCACACTATTCCGAAACACCGGGATACGTCCCTAAGTTTTTCCCTCTTTTCGAAACACCGGGATACGTCCCTATGTTTCACATTCCTTGCAGAACATCGGGATACGTCCTTATGTTTCTCCTTCTTTTCTAAATCTTGGGATACGTCCCTAACCTTTGGGATACGTCCCTAACCTCTGGGATATGTCCCTAATCTTTGGGATACGTCCCTGACCTTTGGGATACGTCCCTAACCTTTGGGATACGTCCCTAATCTTTGGGATACGTCCCTAATCCTTGGGATACGTCCCTAATCTTTGGGATACGTCCCTGACCTTTGGGATACGTCCCTAATCCTCTGGGATACGTCCCTAACCTTTGGGATACGTCCCTAACCTCTGGGATACGTCCCTAATCTTTGGGATACGTCCCTAACCTCTGGGATACGTCCCTAACCTTTGGGATACGTCCCTAACCTTTGGGATACGTCCCTAATCTGTGGGATACGTCCCTAACCTTTGGGATATGTCCCTAACCTCCGGGATACGTCCCTCTGTTCCCCCTCTCCTTGGTTAAGAGCATTTGGAATACGTTCCAATGCTTAAACCACTCCGAAACACTGGGATGAGTCCCTACGTGTCTCTCTTTGTTCCTTCCTCAGCATTGTATCATTCGCGCTATCTTGCGCACCTTACCTGCACTTGTTAGTGCATTGCATCGCACTATCTTGCGCACCTTATTTGTATCACACTGCTTTATGCATTCACCCACCGGCACCGCGTGTGCCAAACTTTTGGAATCACATTGAATATATGTTGTTAGCATATTGTTCTTGTTGAATTTCTCTCTTTTGCAGGCACGATATTGTATGTACGGTTCATTTGAGGCTGGTACGACTAGACGAATCGCGCAGGTATCGTATCTTCTCCGTGTGAGACGCGACGAGAATTGAATAATTCTCCGCATTCCTAACTGCATGAAATGTAGTTGTTGCTTTGCATTCTTGCTTAAAACTGTTGCATCTATTTGTCAATACTTGCTTCATTACAGCTTGTTGCATTTGCATAATCATCTGGCTCTGTGCATGTCATTTTGCATTTTGCCCCCTTTGCCTGCGGGCACATATCCTCTGTTTGTCTTGTATGATTGTCTAAGTCTTCGGCCTTGTCAAAAATGGGTCGTCTCTGGGCTTTGACATTCACTCCCGTCACTTCTTGACTTCCGAGTTCTGTCAAAGAGGGGCAACTGTAGACACCCCATTTTTGACCGACCTTAAGACTCAGACGTCACCGATTGAGCGCTCGGTGATGTTGCATATTGTGCTCGTTCAGAAGTCTCAGAGTCGCGGCCGTGCGCCCTGCCTCCGGACTTCCGAATCCTCTTCTGTGCCTTGTCTCGGTTTGCGAATCAGACTCGGTTTTCCCTGTTTTCTTTCCTGAGGAAGTGGTCCGTGAACTATCTCTCGGTGGCCGTGAGCTACTTTTTCGTGGCCGTGAGGCCATTTTCCCATTCGAACGGTTCGGTTTTGAGCCGTTAGGCCGTGTGCCTCGGTTGGGACGCCAACCATCTCCGTTCTCGGTTTTGGCATGCATCTCATTTACTCCCATTTAAGGGACACGGGTCTCTGAGACCCACTGACCAAACACCCCTTCGGTGCGGCCCATTTCGGGATCCCGAACCGCGCGGTTTTGGCCTCGAGCATTCATTTTGCATCGATGTCTGTTCATTTTTGGCAGACACCTCTGTTTGGTCCTTCCGAGGGACACTGGGGTCTCTGAGACCCACTTCGCAGCCAAACACCACTTCCGGTGCCCGGCATCCCATGTGAGTGTGGCTGAGGCCCTCTCATGTTGGTGTAAGCCCATCATTGCATTTCGTACCTTTATGTCATCGCCTCGGTTTGTGTGCCAGTGGGCACGCATTTCGAGGCATCTCATTTTCATAGCATTGCGCATGCTAGGATTGTATGTTAGTTGCATTTCATGCATATCACGCATATTGCACGGGAAACGAGGCACGTTTCTTACTCCGAGTGACGGAACGGGTCTCAATTCCCAAGTCACCGACACTCCGGATCACCCATGATGGAGTTAGGTTTTGTTGTATCATTTATCTGCATTCATCTGATATTGAGTTGTGCAATTCGGTTCCTCGGCCATCATGCATCGATATCGTGATTGGTGGCACGAGGATCGAGGCATGCATATATTTGTGAAATACATCTTTGTGCCCTTTTCTGCTCTCTGTTGCGGCAAAATCCGAGTTAGCGACTTTTTGAATTCGTAGCGCATTTCGGCTCACTGCGAGAGGCTAATCGGGGCATCGGTGGATTTCGCGCCAGCGATTTCAACATACATCATCTATCGAAGCAAAAGTGACCCACGGCTTGCATGCCGATTCTTGCTTTCTTAGTTAATTGTTAATTAATTAGAAATTTGTATATTTATTCGGACTGTATTATTCGGACTGTATTATTTATTCGGACCCTCTGCGCGGGGGCATAAATGTAATAAGGGTGCGTGAGTGCGATGTATGTCTTCCAACCCCCATTTCTTTCTCCCTTTTATTTATCCGCTTTGGATGGTTAGATATAGGGCATATTTCAATTAGCATACAGTATGACAGCATGTTTGCATCATTCATCTGTATTGCATGCATCGGGCTTGGCGCATCATACAAACTGCATCGTATTTCAATTCCAAGTTGAGTACTTGATAGCTGTTGCATCTCATATGCCATATTTAGAATAGCCGAGCCTGCTATAGTTGCATTTTGCATGTGTTGCATTAGACATTTCGTATACTTAGGTCCATGCATGGATTTCTAATGAGTTTTGTTTTGGCTTGGAGTACTCGGTAAGTTTTATGCTTTAGCATCCTTGCATGTGTGAGTGTTGCCATGAATAGCATGCTTACCATGAGGCTAAATGCTTATGTGATATAACTGCCTTGAATGCCTGTGGGTGGAGGTTGGGTTATTTGAAGTGGAGCAAATCATTGATTGTTTGTTAAGCCCACTAGATAGTGGCAAAATCATGTTTTCTAAGCCCACCCAAGGGTGGCAAATCCGCATTTTAGCCTACCTGCGGGTAGCACCATCAAACCATTTTCAAACAAACAAACATGAAATGTTTTGTTCCAATTCGAACGCCCATTTATACTTGTTTCTTGCGAGCATCACATAGTAATCTAGGCTAATAACCGAATAAGAACTCACAATGTCTCCAAAAACAGACATCATAGTTAGTAGAGGCGGTCTTTGGCCAAAGCGAGAGTGGTGCTCACGATGTGACCTTCCCTAATCGTACCCAAGTTCCGAGCCAACTTTGGTGATGACGGACACGTGGCCTTTCGGACCGAGTCGGGGTTTCCTAAATTTCCCATTTAAAATATTTAGGTGGCGACTCGTTATCCGCAAAGCATCCATGTTTGGCACTTCTTTCAAAAAATCTGTTTTCCTTCAAAACGATTTGCCGGATTTGGACTCTTTGGTTCAAGATTTAGAACCGCAACAAAATCGAGTCCGAACTGTAGCGAGGTCCCTCGCGGGCTTGTTACATACATCCATTAGACTGTTGATTGCAGTGGCTGCAATTCATGATTTAAAAATTCATCAAATGGATGTAAAAACAGCATTTTTAAATGGAGATCTAGATGAGGAGATTTACATGGACCAACCCGAAGGCTTTGTAGAGCCTGGCCAAGAAAGCAAAGTGTGTAAGCTAACTAAATCCCTTTATGGTTTAAAACAAGCTCCTAAACAGTGGCATGAGAAATTTGATTCCTGCATGCTTGAGAATGGCTATATGACTAATGAATGTGATAAGTGCATATATTATAAAACTTGTGAGAATGCACATGTGATTATTAGCCTATATGTGGATGATCTACTTATCTTTAGCTCTAATTTGCATATTATAAATGAGACCAAAAATATGCTTAATAGCCACTTTGATATGAAAGATCTTGGTGAAGCCAATTTTATTTTGGGAATTAAAATTACCAAGACTAAGGATGGCATTTTTCTTGATCAGTCGCATTATGTTGAAATTTTTTTAAAGAAATATAATTTTCTAGACTGTAAACATGTTGCTACTCCTTTTGATGCAAACATACACTTATCTGTTGTAACAAATGAAAAAGAAGTGATTAATCAAAAGAAATATGCTAGCATGATTGGTAGTTTGAAATATGCTACTGACTGTACTAGACCTGACATTGCATATGCTGTTGGAGTACTTAGTAGGTTTACTAGCAAACAAAGTCGAGATCATTGGCTAGCCATGGGAAGAATTATGAGATATTTATCTGGAACCAAAAATTATGATTTGCTTTATAACAAGTATCCTGCGGTACTTGAGGGATATAGTGATGCCGATTGGAACACTTTGTCAGGTGATTCTCTTTCTACCTCGGGTTTTATTTTTACCTTGGGTGGTGGTGCTATATGTTGGAAGTCTAAAAAACAGACAATAATTGCTAATTCTACAATGGAAGCTGAGCTTATAGCGTTAACTTCAGCATGTGAGGAAGCGAATTGGTTGAGAGATTTGTTACATGAAATTCCTTTTTGGGAAAAACCAATTCCTCCTGTGTTAATTCGTTGTGATAGCACTGCTGCTATTGGTAGAGTGAACAATCATTTTTATAATGGTAAATCCAGACCTATTAGAAGGAAACACAGTAATGTGAGATCCTATTTGAGTAATGGCATCATAACTGTGAATTATGTAAAATCTTGTGATAATCTTGCGGATCCGTTAACCAAGGCCTTGGCGAGAGATAGGGTCTGGAATACATCGAGGGGGATGGGTTTGAAGCCTATAAAATCATAAACCATGTATGAGGATACCCAACCTAGGGACCAGAGATCCTGTAACTAGGTTCAATGGGAAGAACGAATCATATGGTGGTTGTAAAAAATGCACTCTTTAATATTTTGTTATCCATCCCTATGATGTAAGTGCATTTATCCTGTAATGTTGGAGGGTTGAGTTTTTATACTCTTAATGAAATTCTGTAGCTCTTGTTGAGTAGGGTGTAAATTACAGAACATCCTTGACAGATTTCACCTATGTGAGCATGAAAGTGGGGCCGCTTTCTATGAGAATAAGGCTTATTCTCAAATATGCTCATGAAAACTGGATAAGCACAAGGTCAGTAATGTGCTAGCTATTAAAGCTCATGTCAACACCTGGATTATTATGTGTGAGCAGTAATTCTTTATTTCCCCTAAGCAGTCATAGTTCAAGTCTGAGACCACTACTGACTCTGGAGTAGAGGTTGCTGTTTCACTAATGAAGGTTCAATGCAGAGCACACCTTTATGATGCATATTAGTCTATCTTTGTTTGGTAATCTCTTTTGTCTTTGTTGATATTAAAATAAGTGGGGGATTGTTGGACCATTTTAATATCTTATATTTATTCATAAATGAGGTTTCATTACTTTGGTAACCTTTCATTACTTTGGTAACCTCTTGGTCATAAATGAAGGTTAATAGAATTCATGAACTTGGTTAATGGGCATTATTTTGGTGTAACCATCTTCTTGTTTAATGGTCATTACTTTTAGTGTAACTGTAAGGTCCTTATAGTCTATATATAGTCTACTCTTTTCTATCTATAAAAACCTATTTTATATACAAGAGAGATTATTAGCAAAGAAGGGTGTTTTATTGGTGGAGCTTTGGGTTCACCATCTTGTGCAGAGTTGGCCTGAACCATACGACAAGTGGTCGGACTGTTGTATCCTGGAGGGGACAAGTTATAGTGTTGTGACTGCTGCATCGGTATTTGGGTTCTTCCTACCGCAGTGGGCTTGATCTCCTTAAAGAAAACAAGATATCCGTGCCTCAGCCTGATCTATTTGTATCTCATTTTCTTTACATCATTTATCAATAATATTGTTTAGTTTCTGGTATTTTCTCCAACAATTTTAACATTTCCACCGTTAACATTACTAATTTACTCACAATTTTTTTCATGACATAATAAATTGAATTGTAAAATTTGATCAATTTTAATTTAAAAAAATAATAATAATTATCCAAAGACAATCATAACTAGTATAATCAAATAATATTTTATAAAACATTCATATATTTAGCAAATAACCATTCATTACTTCTAAATAATTCATCAATTCAAAAATTCTGTGAATCTGCATTTTTTAAATCTATACTATATATTAAACAAAGGGAGTTTTTAATCTCAAGCCTTGTGGGAGCTCCAATCTCCCAATCTAAATTTCCTGATTTTTTGATTTAAAAAAAAAAAAAACTTAGCATTTATTAACTTCTCCCAACTCCCAAGTCTTACCCTCATAATAACACTTTAATGCATTATGAATAAGTATAAAAAAATATCTTTGAAATCCAACACATATGAATTCCTTGAAAAGTCCCAACACATATGATTATTATTCCTCATAATAACACTTTAATGCATTAAGAACAAGCATAAAAAAATTTTCTTGAAAAGTCTAACACATATGATTATTATCAAAATATTAAACTTTAATATAATATAAAAAAGGAAAAAAAGAAGACATTTAAAATAAAATAAGAAAAGAAAATATTTAAAAATCACAATTCACATATATAGATAATTGTAAACACAATCCGTGTATAGCACGGGTAATATGTTAGTTACTAATATTATAATGTAGTGTTTGATTTATTAAAATATAAAATAAATAATAATTTATTAGTCTAACCTAACCAGACCAAACCAAACTAAACCTTAACTCTTATCAAATGGAATCCGCTGCATGAATCATTATTCTCATTCAATTCTATCCAAAATTAGTCAAATTAAATAATAATTTCTTGGTATCTTTATAAAATAAGCTATGATAATAATTTCATCAATAAAACATTAGAGAATTAGATACCAGTGGAAACATAAAAAATATTTACAAAAAAAATAAAATAAAATAAAATAATTATAATTATAATTATAATTATTAATATTTATGATGTTTATCACCTTTTATAATTTTTATTTATTTATTTTTTGGTTCAATTGCCCCTAAAACATAACTTAAAAATCGGAAATTATTTTTTTAGTTATTTTAATTTGGGACTAAAATAGTCTCATTTGTGATGAATTTTTTAACTTTCTAAACTTTTGTGAGAAAAAAAAATATATAATGATTATAATTTTAATATGACAATTTTTAACCTAAAATTAAAAAAATATTTTATCTTTTTAACTAATACTGTGTTTGATTAGGGGATTTGAAGAGGTATTTGGAAAGGGAAATAGAAAATGTAAGTGAAATATGAATAAAATATAGGGGTACTTACCAATCAGTCCTATTATTTAGACTTATTTACCTACAGGTCCTAACTAATAAATTTAACACTATAAAAATAAGAGATTGATAAATTTATCACTATAAATTTATTCATAAAAATAAAGAGACTGATAAATTTATCACTATAAATTTATTCATAAAAATAAAAAACTGATAAATTTATCTTTATCACTTAATAAATTTATTAATAGAACTTAATGGGTAATAAATCTCAAAAGTAAGACCTAGTAATAATTTATCCTATAATATACCTATATTTTACTTAGGCCAAGTTTGGAAAGACTAAATAAGTACACTTTTTGGCTTTTCTTGTATTATGTGTAGAAAAAGTAAAGAGGAGATGTTAATTGATGTAACCCAAAAAAGATAAAAAGATAAAATAAGTGCACTTTTTTAGTTTAACTAAACTTGGCCTTAATTTCATACACTTTTTCTCTTTTCTTTTCTAAATTTCTCCTCAAACCTCTCAACCAAACATAGCGTAAAGTAATCCCAATCAAACCGAACCCACGCACCAAACGACTAAGAATTTGAAGCCCAAGTAGTCTTGCCGCGTTGCCTGTGGGCCGCGCCTGTCATGAATGGAAAAACAGAAAACGAACAGATAAATAAAACCCGCGCAAACATCTACACCTAATTCATGTTCAAGCACTGATACAAGAAAATTGCAATCCCAGAAAGTTAAAAAAGTGAAATTTGGTACATTACATTACATACATACACATATGCATGCATGGGATGGGATGTGACATTTGGCATTGACTGACTTGCAAACAACCAACAGCGACTGTCTTGGACTCCACACTTCTTTCCTTGATTTTGCATCTCAGAAAAAGGTGGGTTTTTCCGAGAATTCATGTTGTGTTTAGTTGGGATTTGATGATTTAAAAAGAAAAATGAAAAAAATAGATGAATTGTGAATAAAATATACTTATATTTCACATCTTTTTTCCTTTTTCTTTTCAAATTCTCAACCAAATACAGCGTAAAAGTTGTGGTGATTAGGTGATTCCTTTTGTTTTTGTTTTTTCTCGGCAAATATGCTGATAAAATTCATAGACATTTATTGTCGTTGAACGTTGTTTTGATTTCAGCGAGTTTTTTTTAAAAAAAAAAAAAAAATTAAAATGGGACTTCTTGGTTTCGTGTGTTCATTGTCCTCTCTGTATATATGCATATTGCATAATGTCTGTTAGAGCATTACCATTCATGATTCGATCTGTGCTGCTGAATCTTAAATAATTGAGTTAATTGTATAATTCAATTGCGATTCACTACAATTCACTTCAATTTGATTCAGTTATATTTTTTTCAAAATAAATTTTTTATTTTTATTTTTTTAATTATATTTATGTACATGGCTATATTGATAAATTTAGTTTTATTGATATTTATTTGACTTTAAACACTATACATATACATATATAAAATTATATATTATGCTAACTAAATTCACCATTCACTAGTTTAGCAAAATGATTCACAATTTGAATACATCAAAATTTGGTAAATTATTATTGACAACAGCTATGGTAGTTACCTGGGCTTATGCCCCCTTGAGGATTTTGCCCGGTAATTAGATGGTATGTGTCTGACAAGATGAAACCCTAGGGCCCATACACCACTTAGCACGCTTGTGATAGAAATAAAAAAACAGCTCTGGTCTAATATCAGGATGAAACCATGGATTTTATCTTCTGGTATTGAGGACTGATTTTTGGAAGACTTCTATTGACCTTGTTTGTTTATTAGTGCTACAGTGTACTTGAATTGCTTTCAACAAACAGCTGTGTGTCTAACATCAAGATGAAACTATGGACTTTTTGTCTCCTGGTATTAAATACTCATTTTTTGTTGACCTTGATTGACATTGTTTGTTTATTAATGTTAGGTGTGAGTACTGAGTCATTAGATTTCAAATAGTGATTTTCTTCAATCCTTTCACACTAGGCATAATCAATTTCATTGTAGTTTTATTTTCTGCTTTTGGGTGATATCTGGTCCATGTTCTGTATTCTGTTTCTAAAGGTCAAACATATTTTATACGTTGGGGCTGACTTTGTGTATGGGTCAAATGGAATTAGTTGGAAGTTGGAACCTATGTTACCTGGAACGTGGATTGCTTTAGTATGTGGAACGGGAACGGAGCGGGAACAAGGACGTGATATGCCACATGCTCTAAAATCTGATACGATAGGGAGAGACTTCTATGTATCACACTTAAGAATCGAAAGTACTTCTAGAATAATTTTTTTTTAACTATTATGCATCCAATAAAAAAAATATATATATATATATATATTTTGATGCTTTTATCTAGTCAAAACTTAACTCATCTTAGATTTTAGTTCATTATATTTGATTGTTTTCCTCCTACGGTAACATTTAAAAAGATATATTATTAAAAACTTTTGGGATCACTTCGGATCACTAAATTTACCATTTTGGAACGAGAGTGTACCATATTTCGAAACGTGCGTACCAATACGTAATTCACTAGGGTGTTAACATTTTCTGGTAACACAGGTTGAAACCAATAAGGCTAGCCCATTGGCTAAGAGCCCTTGCATCTCATGTAGAGGTTTGGGGTTTGACTCTTTCCACTTACGTGTGGATCTCTTCCATTGTATTTGTTTCGGGGTCTTTCTTGTGTGATTGTTGGGTCTATGGTATGCGTAATGTATGTTGGACTTTTTTATATAGTTGAATGTCTAGTTTGATGTAAACCTCATTATGTTTGTAAATTATTTCCTACTGATAAAAAGGGGGGGTGCTAACTTCACTTTACACCCCTACAATTTACCGCATGTGCTGTTTACCCTCCCATCATTCGAAAGTAATCATACAACTCCGTTTGGTTGTAGACTAAAGTGCTCTATTAGATACTCCATCCATGTTAACATAAAGTATGAAAGACATGCCTAGACATAAGGGGGTTATGTGTTCATATCCAATTGTTGAGGGTAAACTGCACGTCGAGTAAAGCATAAGGGGGTAACGTGTATTTTGAGTCCTAAAAAAATGACAAAAATGGCTGTGATTTACACAATGAGGTTACTTAAGTTATGTACAAGGGTATTTTAATATTTTCACTTAAGTTGTTAACTGTACTAACGGTGCATTTTAATCCACAAACCATATGGAGTTATATGCTTATTTCCAAATGTTAAGGGAGCAAACTGCACATAGAGTTTTAATCACAGAAGTTAAAGTGAAATTTGCAAACCCCACCCAACCCAAAAAAAAAAAAAAAAAAAAAAAAAAAAGAAGAAGAAGAAGGGTAAACTCTTATACAATGAAGAGTTTTTACAACATTGTATTTCTTCTAGTGCATGCTTTGGGTGGGTGACATCTGTATGCATTTTAGTCCATTTACTAGGTGAATTCATTGTAGTTTCGCCTTTTGCAGGTTTAGGATGATACCTGTACCAAGTTTGTCTTCTATTTCTAGAAGTCAAATATATTTATAGTTTATGTCCTATTTTCTTGGGTAGACTTTATGTATGGTCAAATGGAATTAGTAGCGTAGACTCAGTTACATTTTAAGAATCATACTACATGTTCATTGGCTTATATTTCATGTTTGGCATCTTTGGCAGATAAGGGTTGGTGAGTTTGAGTTTTCTTTGAAATTCTTGTTTGGTTCGTGGAGAAATTTGATTTAAATTCATCAATTTGTGTACAAACCAGCTGAGGATTTTGTGTTGAAAATTACATGGTTTTTATCTGTAGTCACGTGAAAATTTGATAATAGTTTCAAAGAAAGTATGAAAGAAAATCTCTGTTTAGTCTACTGATTATTTAAGATTGACCCTTGTTTGTGTTGTATATTTGATATGAAACATGAACCAGTTTTGATGACATTTCAAAGGGAAGAGATAGCACTCCTGTAGGATTCACTGAACTGAGCAGTCCAATTTCCCATGTATGCATTTGGGTTATATCGCATAAGAAAAAGTCCAGAAACACAGAAACTTATCACAGAATCGGACACAACCCTCTCAAATAAGGTTAGTCCCACTTTTTTTGTGGGCCCCACACCCATGTGAGAGATCACATAATGGTTTCTGTATAAGTAGAAGAATTGGTCACATAATGGTTGAGGCAACTGACTTAATAATTGTTTTGTATCATCTCTTCTAACCATTAGTGTTTTTGGTTTTGTGGTCTCCAGATGCATCTTCACCTAAGGAGTTTAACAGATTAAATATTTTACCGAATGCTGTTGTATGTGCTTGGCTAAGTGGGGGGGGTTAATTTTGGGGGTTAAATCATAATAAAACAAAGAGAAGAAATTAGAAAATTTTCTGTAACTTTTATTACTGATTTATCTTCTGGATGTCGAAGGTGACATCTCTTACAACCATTAGTGCTTTGGCTTAGTGTCACCAGCTGCCTCTCCATCCGAGGAATCTTATAGATTAAAATATTTTCCCGAATGCAGTTGTATGTGCTCAGCTAAGAGGGGCTGGATTCGGGGGTTAAATCATAGTAAAACAAAGAGAAGAAATTACAAAAACATTGGTAATTTTTGGTACTGATTTATCTTTTGATGTAATACTGACAAGTTGCAAGTAAATCAAATGGACTTGGGAAGGTCCTAATTGCATGGCAACAAGTGAATGAAATTACTTTTAGTGGTGACTTGCATTTTTTTCCCTTCCCTTTACCATTAAGCTATATAATATCAAGGATTTTCAAAGGTGGTATCAGCTTTTGTTTTTAGTCCTAAAAAAAGATAATATCTAGGAAAGAACCTCGATTAAATTACCGTGTATTGTAAGTCAATAGTGTCACCCAGAGAAAATAAGGAAAAGTGAAGAAATTAGGTAAATTTTGTGGAAAATGTGTCTATTTTTTTGTTAATTTAGCCATACTGTGACACATGGGATGCATTGGTCCAACCACTAGAATACCACAAATCAAAACTCTGGATATTGACAGGAAGTGTGAAATGATTGATTTCACACGTGTGAAAGTTGTTTGCTTTAGAACGATCCAAGTTGAGGGCGACAAATGATTCTGATTGATTCATCATGGTATGAGACTATATATTTGTAGATGTATATAGTATTCTTACTACTACTCATCTCACATTGGGGGAAAAAAAAAAAACCTTTGGAGGAGTGTGTTTGGAGTAAGAAATTTAGCCGAAAGATGTTCAAGTTTTCAACTTGCAGTTTTAGGCCTAATCCAATTTTCTTGCAGCCTAGAGCTTGGTAAATGATTTTATTATAGTTCCTGTTAAACAGTTTTTAGTGCTCTCTTGTGTCAAGCTCTTGCGCATACATTGCCTTACAGTATTCTATTATTGTTTATTGATTGTTATGCAGTTTGGATGTTCAGATGGAGGAAATTGGTATGTGGATACGTTTCATTTTATTAAACCTAGTTGTTATTGGTCTTTCATTAGGTCTACGTTAAATAACTAAATGCTAAAATGAATGCAGTCACTGGTCGTTGTACAAAGGTAGCCCGCAATTTACACATGGAAAGGTTGCGAAACCACTATTTGTTTCCTGAGGTTTGTTGCTTCTAACATTTCCCATGCCTAACACATTAGCTGCTTTTTCTTGAATTTCAGTTTGTTATCTCTTAACAAACGGATTAATCTATCTAGTTTCCCCATTGCCTTCATTGTGATCATTGGTAATTTAATTTGTTAAGGTTGCAAATCGAAAGTTCTGCATCTCATTTTCGTTTTATATTCTATCCTATTCATCGAATGATTTTAAACTAATGTTTAGCTTGTTTGTTGATATTGACTTCTTCTACATGAACACTTTCTGGATCCTTTGTGTGACTTTGATTATCATACACTAATGATTCTCATTGCATTAAAGATTTCAGCACGTGAACTTGAACACATTAAGAAGTACCCAAATGAAAAAGTGATAAGGCTTGGGATTGGCAATACAACAGAGCCTATACCAGAAGTTATAACTTTGGCAATGTCTGATGTAAGTCTCATTTACTGATCTTTGATTCATTTGCATCTGTTACACAAAAATTTGTTTTCTTAATAGATGGCAGAAAATGACCCTTCCGCTTCAACCGATTTGATATGGTTCAAATGAGACAAGTTTTTTGCTTTTGCCTAAAAGACTTCTTAAAAATTGTTCAAACTATATTTTAGATATCAGTTTTTCTAATTCTACAAGGTAAGTCCACATATGTTGGTACTCTCTCCCTATGAAGTATGGAAATGGACACGAGGCCCGGATACGACAAAATACGGATATGCCCCAAAAGCTTAAGTTGTCAGGAAATGGACCGAACAACATATATCAAGTCATTCAACACCCTCCTTCACGTGAAACCCATTTACAACCCATGACTTACACATGGAGATGCAAACATCTACACATAGAGAGTAGAGAGAATGCAAATGGGAACCAGATACAAATAGAGAGACTTGAACCCTAGATCTCTCCCAACTTGAACTCTGATATCGTGTTAAGTTACAAATTGTCCCAAAAGCTTAAACTGTTAGGAAATGAGCCTACCAATGTATACCAAGCTACTCAATACTGCTATGTCAATTTTTAGAAGATAAGGACATGACATGGTAGGGATACAACAGCAAATAAATATATATTTGTATACATGCATGGAAATAATAATTTCTTCATTTTTTATGTTACAAATATTCTTAGTAGTAGTGATTTTTTTTTTTTTCCACATTTCATATATTGGAAAAGAAGTGTAGACAAAAAATTAAAATATCTAACTTCAAAAACTCTATTCACAATTAAATTGAAATTTTTAGGCTTTTGAGTTTCTAAAATTAAAAACCTAAATAATTGGTTCCCTATTACGGGTGATACTGAGATTATCTACCACACCAAGCTCTTCCATGCTAGTTGGTAGGAGACACCTGTGCTTCGTATGACCAGAAATATTGGGTACATAGTACCTGGTGAAATCAGATCAAATGGAGGGCCCCTATCACTTTATTATTAGCTTGCTCTTTTTCCTTATTTGCATATAGAAGCACTAGAAATAAAAACACCAGGATAACACATAATTATACTGATAAACTATTACTAACAATAAGTTCTATAAACTATTGAGTTATCATATTATGGGAAATCCTTCTTTGCGTTGAACTGCTAAATCGATATCAGTTTCTTTAAGATTTGTCATTCATACTCTCATCTTTGGGAGGACTTCTCTCTCTCTCTCTCTCTCATCTTTTAGAATTTTTCAGAGGAGCTTCTTGTCTAAGTACCTAGGCGTCCCAGATTTAGAGAAGGGAGCTTCTATTTGCACACCACTCTTTTTCTAAGTTCTCACCACCTGTTTCATTCCGATATTAACTATTAAACAATAATCAATTGTTTGGAAATCAACTACCGACAAAAATTACTTGTTTGGATATCAAGGACCAAACTGGTTTTTTGTTCAATAGTTGATATCCTAACTAGGAAAATTTGTTTGGTAATTAATATCCGAACGAAAAAATGCTGTGAATTGAAATTTTTTGTAATGTGTAAATAGAAGCTCCCTTTGGTGAAGGATAGTTCTGCTGGTATGAGCAATGAACAACTTAATCTCTATTGGGAGATGGAATCACATGAATTCTAGTTTTAAATGGATTTTCATTGATTTGATGCATTGCAGTTTACACGTGCCCTTTCAACACCCGAAGGCTATAGAGGGTATGGTGCTGAGCAAGGCAACATGGTAATGTGATGTTAGTATTGGTGGTGATATTCTCTTGTTTCTTGTGATCCATTTTGCAACTGGCATCCTAAGTTAGCACATACACAAACACACATCACAAACACGAACACGGTTACATGTCGATTTTTGAAAAATAAACATGATACATCTAGGACATATTAAAAATTCTTAAATTTTTAAAATTTATTATAAGACATGTTTGGAGGGTTCAACGAGTCAGCAAAGTATCTATAAAGTGTCCAATGTTATGCATTTAAATTTTTAATTAAGATACCTTGAAGAAGTGTCGGAAATGCTTTAAGGGGTATCCGTAGAGTGTCGGTGTCCGACATGATGCACCTCCTCCATAGAAATGTCTGTGCTTCTTAGCCAGTATCTGTTTGCAAAATTACTTTCTGTCTATTCAACAAAGAACACTGAGATAATTGGCAAGTTGCACTTCTTCTTCTTCTTCTTTTTGATTTTTTCTTTTTGTTTTTTTCTTTTTCTTGTATATTTATTAAATATATAATATTTCTCCAATTCAGTAGGGACTTTTTGGATATTTAAAATAGTTAAGATGTGGTACTTCTAAACTATGGTTTACTTGTCTCTCTGTTCAGGAATTAAGGAAAGCAATAGTAAAAACATTCTATGGAGATCTACCAGTGAAAGATACAGAAGTTTTTGTATCAGACGGTTCACAATGTGATATCTCTCGCCTTCAGGTATTCAAACATTCAAGGTCAAAGCATGTTTCTGATCCAGAGCTCTGTTTGTGTTTGTGATGATAGTGAATTTTAAATGTGGTCTCTAACTTTGAATGGAGCAACTTGCCCTGTTTGGCAATCTCTAAATAAACAGCTTTTTGGCCAAAAAGCCAAAAGTAAAAAGCCTGTTTGGTTTGGTTAAAAAAACTTCTCTATTAAAAACAACTTTTTTGGGGGGAATTGTCAACAGAATTGTTAAAAGATAATTTTACTCTCTGTACTTTGAGAAATTCTATCTTGTCCCTTTGGTTATGTTAACAAGGACTCCACAAGACTATAAGGGTAATATAACAAAATCTCACCAAAATGTATATAACAAAAAAGCTACTCTTTTTTTTTATTTGCAGTTATCAAATGCATAAACTTTCTTAGAATCTACAAAAACAAAAAAGCAAAAAACTACTAAAAAAGCAATTGCCAAACCCCACTTTAGCCTCTGATAAAGCTTGGTTTACTACGGAGGCAACACTCATGTTTCTGTGTTTCTATTTTTCAGCTGCTTTTGGGATCTAATGTCACAATTGCTGTACAGGATCCATCCTTTCCGGTGAAGTTATATTACTTAAATACTTTTCTTTTTTCTTTTAACATCCATGAATTTGCAAGTTAGTGGCTAGTGTTAATATGACCATTTTTCTCGCTATTGTTGCACACATGCTATTAATGACCTCGATTGCGCTCTCTCTCTCTCTCTCTCTCTCTCTCTCCCTCCTAGTTTTGTTGGCTTATCCTTATCACTGTGTTTGGAGCAAAAAAGAAATTGATTTATGTTTTCAGGAGTTGGTACAAATATTACTCATCAAGTGCTATTCTCAAGTGCATCAATTACAGCACCATACTGTTTCATATCATGCATCGTAAAAAATTACTGGTACACTTCATTTACTGATTTTATTTCCCAAGGGCAAATAAAATTCCAAAGTTATTGAGAGAACAATTAGAAGAGTATGAAACTCAATTTCTTCATTGTATTTTATGAAGCATATCTACCATAAGTTTTCTGTTGTATGCATATTATCTCCTGGGATAATTGAGTTTTAATAGTTGAATTATCATCACGGCCTCATGTGAATATGCTCAACCATGGCTTATACATGTAGTGGTTTTTTTTTTGGGCAAATCAAGACTTTAGCACCGATGGATTTATGATGAAGATGTATTTTGGAACAGGCATATATAGATTCAAGTGTCATAATAGGTCAGGCTGGCAGTTTTGAAGATGAAACAGGGAAGTATCAGAATATTGTATATATGAAATGTGGGCCTCAGAATCATTTCTTTCCTGATCTGTCGAACACTTTAAGAACAGACGTTATCTTCTTTTGCTCTCCAAATAATCCAACTGGCCATGCGGCATCAAGGGAGCAATTAGAGCAACTTGTGGAATTTGCCGAGGAAAATGGATCGATCATTGTATATGACTCTGCCTATGCTGCTTATATCACCGATGAAAGTCCTCAATCAATATATGAAATACCTGGGGCCAGAGAGGTAGATCATTGCCATGAATTGTATTTTATTGGGAGAACAGTAGAAAAATGGGAAATAGAAGAAGTAATTGCAAAAGGGTGAAAATAAAAAATAATTTTAGCAGGGGTGGTTGGAAGTTGAAAAAGTAACTACAAAAACATGGTGAAAATTAATCTTTTGCCACTCAGCCTCTCGCTCTCTCCTCTTTCTTCCCCTTCCCTTCCCAGCTGCTGCCTTTCTCCTCTTCCACCAGTTTGCAATTTTTCTTATTCCCCACCTTTTTGCAATTTTTTCTTCTACTTTCCTTTTTTTTCTTTGCAACTCTCCCTATTTTATTTAAGCTCCTTTATTTCCCCTGCTTCATTAGATATTTATGGTAATGTTGGTTGCTATTTCACTAGAATTAAATTTAAAAAAATTTGCCCTTTTGTTTTTCGTCTAAATCGACTATCAATCAGAGCACATTATACTCCCACCCTAAATATTTCTCAAGTAAATGTCTGTTCATGAATGTTTGCATTAGTAGCTAAGAAACCTTCTAGTTCACTAGTTTTGCTTCTGACCTAATGGCACATTAGAGTATTGTTGTCTAACTCAGCTTTGAGTACTTTACAGGTTGCAATTGAAATTTCCTCATTCTCCAAAATTGCTGGGTTCACTGGTGTCCGTCTTGGTTGGACTGTGGTACCTGACGAGCTCTTATTTTCAAACGGGTTTCCTGTCATACATGACTTCGATCGAATTGTGTGCACCTGCTTTAACGGTGCTTCCAATGTAGCTCAGGCCGGTGGGCTAGCATGTCTTTCCCCAGAGGGTGCCAAGGTTAGTTTGTCATAGCTGTTGTTATGCTTATAAAGCAATGAAGCATACTGAGCTTTTCTAATATAGTAAGTATGGGGACACACCTACCCCAAAAACAAGTAAGGGGACACAAATTTCTTCCAGAAGATTGCACAAAATACACTATATGGGACCCACACTCTACCATGATGATGTAATGCTGCTAGCACTGCATTCAGTGCACTTTTTTGTGAAATTTCTGTGTTTGAAGCATTTACTTTGTGATCTTAAAGAGTTAAAAGATGGACAAACTTTGAGTTTGTCTAAAAAGGAAAATATTCAATGGTCGCCAAATTCAATGGTCGCCAAACTTGTGTCCTGAAATAAGAAATTGGTGGCTTGAAGAGAGCATTTCTCTTGTAGCCTCTGCGATGCCCTCTAGATATCTTTTTGTAGCAGGGCCCACGAGGATCCAAAACCAGCACATCACGAAATATGTTCTCCTAGACCTCTCAAGCAGGTGACACCTGCTTCTTTCGGGGAGAATTCTGCATGACCATAAATAAAAATTTGGGTAGGCCAAACTAGAACGGGGCATAAAAATACTTATCAAGCTTCTTTAGAGTCTCAAACCCAAGGAATAAGCATGTGGTTTTAGTGCCTAAAAGCATTTTAAACTTAGCTGCCAACAATAAAATTTCTCCAATTCTGAAACTAGGATGTCACTTATCAACATAAAACCTTTTAATTTCTGGTATTCTGACTATTTAATTAGCAAGACTAAGGGTTAGCCTAGTGGATGAGGTACTTCCTTATCACGTACTATGCCTAGGTTCCAGTCTGCCCCTGCTAGGCAGCTACTTTTTTTTATTATAATAAAAAACTATTTAATCAGCATTCTATATATATATATATAATTACTTACGCTGCTAAATCTCCTTTTTCAGGCAATGCTCTCTGTGGTTGACTACTACAAAGAGAATGCTAACATACTTGCTGAAACTTTTGCTTCCCTGGGCTTAAATGTCTATGGTGGTGTAAATGCACCTTATCTGTGGGTTCATTGTCCAGGTTTGAGGTCTTGGGATGTGTTTAATGAAATTCTTGAAAAGACGCACATAATTACAGTCCCTGGGAGTGGGTTTGGTCCTGGTGGTGAAGAGTTCATTAGGGTTACTACTTTTGGTCACAGAGAAACTATCCTAGAAGCCTCAACAAGGCTCAAGAGCCTCGTGCTAGTGTAATTATTTAGTAGTTTCGGAGAACCAACTCAAAATGTTAACATGATGCTCTTGAACCAATAAGAGCACTAGCTATGAAATGGGGTATATCCCACTTGACCCACCTTGGTTGCCTGGGTGGAAGACAAAGTCGGTCTCATCCATTCCCTTTTGTGCAGCCTTATTGGTTGGCCGCATCACATGCACATGCACATGCTGTGGTGGTGCTCCAAAATTATTCACATCTACATTAAATAAAGTGAGGTCATAGGTTGACCCAAATTTTGATGCTTTTGTTTTTAAGTGTAAAATAAAATTTTGCTCATATAATTTCCTGAAAATATATAACTGAACATGAATAATAATTATGAACTGGTTACTTTACCTTGAATGAGATTCATCATGGACCCAAGTTCTCATATGCCTTTGTGAGTGTTGACTATGTGTACATCCCTCTTGTTGAAGAGTGCCCTCAATCCATTCTAATTGTTACTATTGACCCGACTATTAATTCAGACATCACGATTGGTAAGAGAGGGCATCATTCACCATTTGAATTAGTAGTCCAGATTAACTGAATGCAAAACATAAAAATAAAAGCTAGAAAAGCAAGAAACACAAGATAAATCATTATTTGGTCAATACTAAAAGTTTATGAAAACATGCTCAAATCAAACATCTTCTGTTGGAGTTTACACAATTCATATGAAAATATGCAGTCAATTTCTACAGCAATGCTGGAAAATGATCAGCAGAATCATGGACCCCTTTACAATACCATAAAATTAACAACATGCAACCCCTATCAAATATATATATCAATTGTCACTCCAGGCAACAAACAAATGATAAAATTCGATCAAACTTACGAAATACAAACTTTACTTGTAAAAAACATTTTAGGAGCTGAACTTTCATGCATAATATAATTCTAGATATCAAGAATCTGGCAATTGATCAATTCCTCAGAACCGCCTAGTGGCAATGACCTTCCAGACATTCGACTCAGAGCCTGCCAAGTTGGAGGATTCATCTAAAGGAGTTGATGAAGTTGATGGCAAGGAACTTGAATCATTATGTCTTTCAGCCTGCATGACTGCAATGTTATGATTTGCATCTTTTGTGATCACATGAAGCTTCCCAAGAAAACCGCCAAGTAGGTAAGGAGACTCTGAATCAGTGAAGTCACGGATGGGGACATCTCCAGCAACCACTTTCCAAGCATCATCTTCATGATCATATACTTTGATCTTAGCACTATCCAAAGAAGTCGATGGATCCAACGCATACAAATCACCATCCACAATAACACTCAATTTAGTTCCTGCTCGCTTCAAGAGGCCAACCCTCTCCCATGCCAATTGGCATTTCAACCCATGAGTTATTTTCAGGATCATAAACTTCGCCTCCAACATCAACAAAAAATGGCCAGCAATACAAACTCTGAGGTACATATAATTTTCCTCTATATGATGTCATTCCAGTTGCAATAGGCTTAAGCAAATCAGCCAGAAAAGCTGTTGGTAGCACCTGAGCTTTTGAAAATGGCATGCTCGACTTGCACTATAGGCCAGTACAAGGATCAAAAACTTCAGCAGACTGAAGAGGGGTTAGTCCTCCACGACCCCTGGTAACCCCTCCAACAACATAAAGTTTTTTGTTTAAGACACCTGTCTTACAATAAGCTCTACCTATTGACATTGGACTCATTTCGGTCCACCTGTTTAGAATTGGATCGTAACACCAGACACAACTCATGGCCGATGCTCTAGAAAAACCCCCTAGCACATATATGCAGCCATCAACAGCCCCAACGGCACAACCACAAAACGGCATTCGATCCAATGCATCCTTCCTCCCGAGCCAGCCCCTTATGGCATCTGCAATTCTGATACTTGATCCCACCATATTCCACATCCGAAGGCCTAATAGGCCCCTCTTAGATCCTTCTTCTCCGTTGAGATTGGGCATTGGTGGCAGCCTTTGCCATTTCCTGGACAGTGGGTCCAAAGCATACCACATAAGTTTATCATCTTCGACCTTTGTCAAAACATAGAGCCACTCTTCAGTTGTTCCAAGCTCTTTTCTGACCTTATAAAGTTCAGGACTCACAATGGCAGCTTTCCAGCTCCGTGAGACCGATTTTACACCTAAGTGGCAAATTCTAGGAAGTCTGGCGAGAATTTGGATCGATATCTCATCGGGAAGGCTAGGAATTAGACGTGGGTTCTCCTCGTAAAAACTTGAAGACGTCCTTTGCCTTTTGCAGGCTTCACCCCGTGAAATTTCATAGAGCTCACAATTTCTAGCCCTACAACTCAATATAGCCCCCATCAGACTCTGTTTTGACACTTCCAATCCAGTTTAGAAACAACACAGCATCCAGCCCTGGAAGTCAATCCTTCTTCCCTAGGACCAGGTCCATGTGCAGCAAGACTGTTCCATTTCTACTTGAAAATCACCAACAATAAAACTGAACTCACAGCAGCAACGAAGGGGTGTGAGAACGGAAGGTCATGGGTATCATTCCCATAGTTAAATTGTGATGGAAACACAACAATAGATGAAATTACAATGACAAAACAATGACAGCAAGATTCACATACATTCACAAATCACAACTTTTCTAAAAACAGCTTGGATACCTCAGCCATAAATTCCAACTTCCAAACAAGCTTTTTACGCAAGAAATTGAGAAAGAGACAGAGAGAGCTCCTTAGCAAATTTAATAATATCTCCCCACATTGGTAGAGTGTTATGGTTATATGTACACAATGTACTTTGACAAAATACTACCATGATTTGTAGCATCAACCAGATATTGAATAACCAGGAAAGTGACTCATATAATAAAGATATTAATAAACAAGACAAATGAAAAAGGACAACACCTGTTTAAGCTTAATGTTCAACATTTGAAAGACCAATGTATGCTTATATAAAATACGAAATTGTTATTTATAAATACGCAATTCGTACAGAAAGGCAAAGAGTAAAACTCCTTTAAAACCTCCAAGGGATTGAGTTCAAATTCATTAGCAAACCATTAGAACACTCAAGATGGTGAAACGAACCAAGTTATAAAAAATAATTTGGCACATGATACTATGCTCCATTTGGCTACCAAAATAATAATAATAATAAATGATAAAATGACTCATTGAACAACAGATTTTCCCTTGTTTGCAACCTGATTAAACAAAAAACAATGGCAGTAAAGCTTCATCTATGTTATAAGAACTCAGGTATGTTGTAAGCATCAAATACTTCTAATTTATGTATGACGATGCCAAGAAATGGCTAGACATTTATACTTTTTAATTAACGTATTTGCTTTTCTAGGGTAAAATTGCATTAACACAGAAACATAGAGTAATAGAGAGCTTCACAGAACTACAAGGCTAGGTTGAGGTTGGATTTTAGTTTGTTTAAAACCGAGCATGAAGAAAGATAAGATCAAAACCCATCTTTTCTTAACCTTTCCTTTTCCCCTTCCAAATTTCTCCACAAACAAGCGGAAGTAAATAGGTGAAATTACAAGACAGCAGGAAGTGGGGAAATTATTTATCAAAAGGTGAGGGATGACTTTTGCTGTGATTTCTTTGCACAGAAAAAGTTACATCCTCACGTGTTTGTAATTATTTTTTATTTTCTACACTGATTTGTTATTTTCCCAAGTAAATATCAAACAATGAGTCAATTGAGATGTTTTGAAAAGACAGCAAACAGAAGTCCCAATTTGAAATCTTCAAACATACCTCAAAAAAAAGAAGGAAAACAAAGTACATAAAAAATCAGAAGAGCTAGAGCCCATTCTCATATCTCAACCAAAACTGCCTTTGATTTTATTTTTTATTTTGTAATCATAACTGTTTTTGAATTTACCACCTAAAGGACATCAAACCCATATGCAGCATAAAAAATCTCAGTTGACAGAAAAAAATAAATAATTCCCAATAAAAAATGAAAACAATTACCATAAAGAACAGTACACTCCTAAAAACACAACATAATAAACCATTAAATTCACACTCCATATAATTCGACCCAGTGCACTTCTTTCTCGATAGATTTCTTCCCGAGAAAGTCATGACAATCCCAGACCTCAGCAAACGGCATTCAAGCAAGAAATCAAACAATTCAAGCATTTCATACTGGGAAAATTTAATTGCAAGATATAGATATATATATATATATATAGTGCAAACAAAGTCAAACAAATCCCATTAATATGATTACGTGAATACAAAGTGTAAAAGCAGAACAGCAATTGGGTACCTAAATTCGAATCAATTGATTGATAAACACTTTCAAATCAAATAATATACGCAGGAATTTTGAAATTAGAAGTGAAGGAATCACCTTTACGAGGGGTAAGGATATTGAAAGGAATTGAAATTAGGGTTCGAGAGAAGAGAGAGATGGTGTGTGTAATTAAAGGTGTTTAGTTGGGAAGAAAATAGGAATTGTGAGTGGTGAGAAATTGAGGGACATTTCAGCAAATCACCGTACGCAACTTTCCGTGGCTATTGCTTCGTTTTTGCTACTTACACACACACACACACACACACATGAAAAACAATTAGACAAAATTATATATTTTTTCAATTTTGTGTTTTTTGTTTTTTTTTTAATTATCTATTTTCTAATGTGATATAAATAAATTTCATGAATAGCTTATTAATTATATTAATTCATATAATGCTCGGTCCATTTTTCATGAATAGCTTATTAATTATATGAATAAAAAATAATATTATCATATTTTATGTTTATATTAGGTTATTTATCTTTATATTTTCACAATATTTACATTAATTTAGGTCCATTTAACTTTGCTAAAAAAGAAATTAATATAATCATATCGAAATTGTGGAACTTTCGATTTTTTTTTCAAATATGATAAGAGGTCAATATATTGTATCCTAAATTTTCATTTATCAAAAGAAAAAAAATTACTATTTTTGTAAACAAAGTATGACGCAATGAATAAAATTAATAAGGTCATACCTTTCTGGTATAATCTAAACTCTGATGGATCTCATGGGTAAATCAGTGCTTTCTGAATCTGGTCAATCAACCCAGCAGTAGGGTGATATTAAATGGTCATATCAGTCAAGGAGATATCAGTCAAGGAGATAGTGGTTATCCTAAATAGGTTTGAATTCAAATTCAAAACCCATTTGGATAAGGTTCAAATTCAAATGTTAAATGGTCATGCCACATGGGCGCCCATTTCTAACATTTTTAAATTGAAATAAAATAATACAAAATTTGATTATAAGTAATATTGGAGAGAGGTTCAACAGATCCGATAATGATAACCCTTTAGACTCTGAAAACTTTTAACAAAGTTGGGATCTTGAGGAGATGTTTCCAGAACAAAAAAATAATAATAAATAAAGAATAAAAATTTATGATTTTAATTATTAAAATTTATTATTAATTTCTGTGCTTTTTTTTTTATTATAAAAATACATTAGGTTGTTATTTTCCCTTTTATATAATACTACTCATATCATTTAATAGATCTCACAATTTATTTAAAAAGTTCAAATATCAAATATTAAAATATAACTTTAAGAAGTTGGTCCAGTGGGCATAATTTGGAGCGTGAGAGTATACCCCTTACAGTGACTTTAAATGCGATCTTATTAAAAATAAATCTAATATTAAAATGTCTAAATATAAGTTAGTCACCTGTCATTACTTAAATGGAAAATGAATAATAAATAAAATCATTTTTAAAATGACTTTTGTTGAACTTGAGGCTCCAAGTTGCAAAAAACAAGAATAACTTTTGTTGACTTTGTCAATTTTTATGTTTAAACAAAATCCTCCCTTCAATTCTCTAATAAATATAATAAAGAATATAATGTATAAGTTGATTTTAGTAAGCATTGGAAGTAGCTCATTTACTAATGTTTAGGCATGAAAAAAGAATCATGACAACACATTGCTTAGGTCATTCTATCATTACGTACTGCTATGTTTTCTAAAAGAAAAATGAGGAGAAAGAGAAGGTAATTTCTTAAAAATTTTCTCATTGACTTTTAAAAACAGAATGAAAAAGAAAAGTGGAGGAAATTTTTTTTAAAAAAATTCTCCCAAAGGTACTAAAAAAATATTTAAACAAGCTTTATTTATTGTATTTACTTTCATTTGCCTAGGGAAAAGAAATCTAATTTTATTATCCTTTTCTTCATTTTTTAATTTTTTTATCATAAAAGTTATAATGCATTTCTTGTTACAAAAAATAAAATTTTAACTATCAAATAAAAATAATTAAAAAAAATATGGGTAAATTACAGATGATACTCCTTTTAATAGATGCACTATTCACATTCTAAAATTTACTTTAATTTCACTTAGATTTAAAATCAAATGACAAATTACACCTTCCATTACTTAACTGTGAAGTTACTCTAACAATTTCTGTTGACCCCAACAATTAAAAATTTTAAAAAGCAAAATTTTAAACCTACTTTTGAGTCAAGTCGACGAGTCAAGATTTTTTTATACAATTCACCACACCACCTCACCTCGAATATCATGGCACACGATTGGTGTTGGACAATTTTCATCAGATTTAAAAGATTTAATTTATTGTATACAAAATAACAATTAGAATTTAAATAAATAAAGGAAAGGAAAGAATTTGTTTGATTACAAAAATCAAACTCAAATAAAAATAAAAGATAAATAAATAAAAGATTTTATTTTGTTACAAAAATAAAAAATTAAAATTTGATTTAAATAAATAATAAAATGTAATAATAAATTAAACAACTTACTTGATTAATTTCTTTGAATTATAATCGATCAAGTCCAAGTGTTTGACATCTGGTCCTTAAGATGATTCGCCTCTCCACTAAGATTTTCGAATTTGGCGCCTATTTTCCAAGATAATGATCTACTACAAACAATAGTAGCACTACAAATTGTTTGCCTAATCTAACACACTAAATGTTTATACTCTCTTTAGAAATTAAATGCAAGAACATGAAGAAAATGTTTTAATTATGAAGGACTAAAATTAGAGTTACAAAATCCAAATGAGGGCTAGTCTATTTATAGATGTAAAGGTGGCTTGAGTCTTGAATTGCGCTTGCCCAATTGTCCGGGACGGACGACGGACGGCGCTGGTGATTTTTGGGTCCAATGGGTCTAGCCCATTTTGCCCATAACCTCTCCTCTAAAACACTTGAGTACCCCTTTGGGCACACCCCAAGTACCAAACTCATGCCTTATAAACCCTTTCAAAACCTCCCACCAAATCAATGCGACAAGCCTTATTCAAACCTTTAAGGTATTTCACTAAAACTCCATTTCCATGGAGCATACTTTGTTTCAATTTTCTATTCACTCAGAATGGTTTTGAGCAACCAAATATACCACGTGAATCACAACGCATAGAACGCGTTACCACTTTGACCCGTGTAAATCGATGCACAGGGTCTACCTAAATATTAGACCAAATTTAGGATAAAATTCTGGTTTTACCCAGAATTTATAACCATTTCCAACAATTGGTACATACAAATTTGAGAAAAAAAAAAAAAAGACGAAATTTTTTATAATGGACATCTCATTTTGTGATCTAATTATGACTATAATCAAAATGTACGTTAATTTTTATAATGGACATCTCATTTTTTTTTTTAATTTTCATTTATTATTCTCTTTTATATGTACGTTAAGATTATATTTATATAATATATATACTTACAAACACTCTCAAATAAACAAAAATAAAATAAATATAGATATTTATAAGTACCTCAAATAAAAAATAAAAATTAAAATCGAGTGTTAACATGTTTTCTTGAAACACGCATACATAAGGGAGCCGCTTGGTGTAGCCGTTAAAACAGATTATAAATTATAACTTAATAGATTATAGATTATGACTTTAATCGTAAGTCGTTAACTGCTTTGGTGTAGTCATGGATTATAGATTTAAGTTGTCGAGTAGTGTTTGTTAAATAAGTCGTGAAGTAGCTTTTGTCGTAAATGTCTTTTTACCCTTGTTAGTTGTAAATTGAATTTTTCTAGACTTTTGCTATTAATTACATATTAAGAGATCATTCCAACACTAAATTAACATAACCCTATCATTTTTAAATAATAATACAATTTACATAGCTTTAATCATGCCGAACCACTGCAGACGCTTAAATAAGATTTTTTTTTTTTTTTTCATGGACTACTTTCTTGCTCTATTTACTTTTCAAAAATGAAAGGCTTTAGGAAAAAATTTCAGGAAAAGTTTCTGGAAAATTGAGGAGGAGGAGGAGGGGCAGGGGAGGGGGAGGAGGATGGGGAAGTGGGGGGGGCCATCAAAATGGAGGGAGGGGGGGCGGGGCTGGCAGACGATCACGGCCATCAGAACGATCGACCTCATCCTCCTCCTCCTCCTCCTCCTCCTCTTCCATTTTCCTGAAGCTTTTCCTGAAAATTTTTCCTGAAGCCTAGCATTTTTGAAAAGTAAATAGAGCAAGGGGAGAAACAAGAAAGTAGTCCATGGATCTAGTCCAACACCCAAAAAAAAAAAAAATCTTATTTAAGCACCACCACGCAAACCGATCTGGAGTGATCCCCATCAGTCTTTCTTCGCTTCGTCGGCCGATAGTTTTGGCATCTATCCGCCGCCCTGCTCGAAGCTTGGGGCGCTCGTCTGCTGGATTCAGAATCGAGTCTTCGCTTCGCCGGCCGTCATTTTCGCTCTATCCGCCGCCTGCTGCTCGAAGCTTGGGGCCTCGTCTGTTGGATTCAGAATTCGAGGAGCTGCCTCGGATTGACATTTCGACTACCGGTTCCATGATTGAAAACTATGTAAATTTTGTGATTGAGATGCAATGTCGATCCGTATTTATATACTTTGGGATTATGAGTATTAAAACGATATTTTTAATTTTGGAAGCAAATGAAATTATGATTACGATTATTAAAATTCATTAATTGCGAATAATTAAAATGGTGATAAAAATCGGTGATGGGTAGTTTTTCTTTGAGCCTATTTGATTAGTAAGATTAATTAATAGTGAGAGGATTAACAATCATGAAATTAGCGAAGAATTGGTTATTTAACTGCACTATTGAGACAAATCATTTCCTCTTATTCATGCTTGTTGTGCACTTGATATGAAAATATATAATTTCAATTATATGTTTTATTGCATTATTAGTTGTAGGATTAAAAGTCATTAATTTTGTTAGATAGAATGTCTATCTAAATCTAATCCTAATAACAGTCTCATATATTAATAATCCCAATTCTATGATATAATCTGCCAAATCAAACAGGCCCTTTATGTATATCTATTTTGCTGCATGTTATCCTTACATGTTTATTACTTCAAGGTTATCGATATTAATAATCCCAGTCCTATGATATATCCGCAATTGTTTTCATTGTTCAGCATCACAATTCAACATGAAAGAGTTTTTTCTCATTGCTTAAGGTTAAGAAGGTGTTTGAGATGAGTTCATTGGAAATCATCAAGGACTGCTAGATCAGTTGTCATATGCTGGTCATGGAGAGCAGTGAAAGGTGTTTTTTATTCTTTAGCATCCGTATTTTCCATTTGGTGTTAGAAAGAAAGTTTTTACACTTGAATATTCTTTCTTAGTGCATTTTTTTTTATTTTGCAAATGTGTAACCTATTTTTTCAGGTTCAGTGATAAGGTCTTCTTAAATGGAGACGTCTATGTTGGTAATTTCATGAATCTTTCCCCATGGCAAGGGAAAGTATACTTGGTCATATGGAATGGTTTATGAGGGTGATTGGGATGAAGGAAAAATGACTGGGAAATGACAGATTTTTTGGCAATCGGGAGCAACATTTGATGGTGATTTCTCTAGGGGTTACCTTCATAGCTTTGGCACCTTTACTAGTACTAATGGGTCTGTATACAGAGGGTACTGGAGGATGAACATTCAACATAGGCTTGGAAGGAAAGAGTACTGTAATTCTGATATTTATGATGGTTCATGGAAAGAAGAAATACATGAAGGCAGAGGTAGGTATGTTTGGAGTAATGGTAACACATATATTGGGAATTGGAAAGCTGGGAAAATGTGTGGTAGAGGGTCATGAAATGGGTGAGTGGTGATCTTTTGATGGCTTTTGGTTGAATGGGTTTAGACATGGGTCAGGCTGTTACAGGTTTGCAGATGGGAGTTATTATTTTGGGACATGGACTAAGGGTCTGAAGGATGGACAAGGAACATACTATCCTACTGGAAGTAATGCTCCATCACTGAAGAGGAAAGGGTTGCTATTTCATAGTCCATTCTAAATTCAGAGGAGTGCAAGGTTCCCAGTCCTAGGATCAAGCGTAGTCTTTCCGAGAAGATTATTAACATCTTTTCAAAAGGTTCAAGTCAATCCCAGAGGAGTACGCCATTGATGAAGGTCAGAGCCTTTGTGATTCCACCAGCAAGGTCTCATCTTGCAACACTTCATACATGTTATCGCGTTCCTCTGATGGGTGTCAGCATGAGGTGCAGGATAATACTACTGTAGTTTTTGAAAGGAATACATGCAAGGAGTTTTGATCAAAGAAAGGATTAGAAAACTACGGACTATCATACAAAAGTAAACAGTGGAATAAGTTTCATGCCAAAAAGTGAAAAAGAGGTCATGCATTGACATTTTTGAAGGTCATAGGAGTTATCATCTGATGCTTAATCTGCAACTAGGAATCAGGTAACCAAATTGAGGAAGTTGTTCCTATCTTTCTACTATTACTATTGTGGCTATTGTTATAATTGTTCAAAAAATATGTTTTTTTTTTTTTTTTGTGAGGATAATTTTCTCGATCAACTCTATTATAAACTATTATAATTATCGAAATGGATCCTATAATTGATTGACAAAGCCCCACAATACTTTCAGTGCTAGAAGCCTTTCCCTTTCAACAACAATGTGAAATATTTCAATATTGATAAAACAACAGGCAGCTTTGACAACACCAATATGTAAAATATTTCAAAAAAAGTAGTATCAACCGTGAATATAAATTAAATACAAGATGACAACAATAATTATCCAAAAGAACAAAAATAAAATCATAGCTTAATATTGAAACCATCAACATATGTAACAAAGGATTAACATCTAATGCATTCAATTCCAAACCATATTTTGTCCATGCCCATGTGTCAAGGTGCACCTATCCAAGGGTAACACCTTGATGCCATACTCATTTGTGTCATTTGGAGAGCTAAAAAGTACAAGCCAAAACCAAAGGCATGCCATGAAGTAGTTTAGCCACAAGAGGGCCAAAGACTTGCTTGCCCAGCAGCAACTTTAGGCCAACTTTTGGAGAGTCAAATGTAGTCTTTTTGCCTTGTAAATTTTTATGTAAATACCTTAATATTAAAGGTGTTTTGGGTCCAAGTATTGTAATTTTTCTCTTTTTGTAGAATTTTTGAAAATCCATCATAAAGCAAACCATAATTTTTGATTCCAGATAAATATCTCATAATTCTTCCCATGGCTAGCCAATGATCTCAACTTGGTTTGGTAGTAAACCTGCTAAGTACTCCAACAGCATATGCAATGTCAGGTCTAGTATAGTCAGTAGCATATCTCAAATTACCAATCATGCTAGCATATTCCTTTTGATTAATCACTTCTTTTTCATTTGTTACAACATGTGTATGCTTGCATCAAATGGAGTAGCAACATGTTTACAATTTAGAAAATTATATTTCTTTAAAATTTTCTCAACATAATGCGACTGATCAAGAAAAATACCATCATTAGTCTTGGTAATTTTAATTCCCAAAATAAAATTGGCTTCACCAAGATCTTTCATATCAAAGTGGCTATTGAGCATATTTTTAGTCTCATTTATAATATGCAAATTAGAGCCAAAGATAAGTAGATCATCTATATAGGCTAATAATCACATGTGCATTTCACCAGTTTTATAATATATGCACTTATCACATTCATTAGTCTTATAGCCATTCTCAAGTATGTAGGAATCAAATTTCTCATGCCACTATTTAGGAGCTTGTTTTAAACCATAAAGGGATTTAATTAGCTTATACACCTTGCTTTCTTGGCCAGGCTCCACAAAGCCTTCAGGTTGGTCCATGTAAATCTCCTCATCTAGATCTCCATTTAAAAATGCTGTTTTTACATCCGTTTGATGAATTTTTAAATCATGAATTGCAGCCACTACAATCAACAGTCTAACGGATGTAACTCTAGTAACCGGAGAAAAAGTGTCAAAGAAATCAAGATCAACTTGTTCCTTAAAACCTTTAGCGACAAGCCTCGCTTATATTTATCTATAGTTCCATCCGGTTTAAGTTTTTTACGAAGGACCCATTTACACCCAATAGTTTTACAACTTAGAGATAAATCCACTAGCTTCCATGTTTTATTTGAAAGTAGTGAGTCTATCTCATCATTTACAGCATCTCTCCAAAAAATAGTATCAGGTGATGATAAAGCTTCTTACACCGTAAGAAGAATTTCTTTCACATTGTAAAGATAATAGTTAGGGCCAAAATCTTTTTCAACTCTAGCTTATTTACTTCTTCTTGGTTGGGTTTGAAAATTTTCTTGTTCTTGAAAAACTTGAGAAGAAGTAGAAGAGTTAAGCATAGATAAAATATTTTCAGAAATTATTTGACTTTCACTATTTTTAGATTTGAAAGAAAATTTATTTTCATGAAAAATAGTATCACCTGATTCAAAAATAATATTATTTTTCATATCAAAAAATCTATAAGTTGTACTATGCAACTCATATCCAAGAAAAGCACATGTGGTAGCTCGTTCACCCAATTTAGGTCGTTTAGCATCTGCAAGCCTCATAAAAGCTAAGCAACCCCAAACCCTCAAATAACCTAGATTTGGTTTATGCCCCCGCCACAACTCATAAGGTACAATTTTAGTCTTTTTGTGTGGCACTCTATTTATCACATGGCAAGCTGTCAAAATAGCCTCGCCCCAAAGATTTGAGGGAGCACCTGAATCAATAAGCATAACATTCATCAAGTCAATTGACGTTCTATTTTTCTTTCAGCTACGCCATTAGATGAAGGTGAATATGGTGGAGTAGTCTCATGAATAATTCCCAAAGACTGAACAAAAGAGTTGAATCTAAGAGATTCATACTCTCGGCCTCTATCACTTCTAATTCTAGCAATTCGGTATTTTTTTCAACACTTTTATGAGGCCTCTTGGTAATTTTTGCTTTACTGCAAACTTCACATTTCTCAAAACTTTTTGTCACTTTAGGAATTAATTCTAAACTATTCATGATTCCCACATATTTACTATTTATATGACACAAGCGAACATGCTAAAAATTCATAGAAGACAAAGTGTAAGTGGTGTCATAGTAATAATCATAAAATTAATCAGCAAGAAAATTTAAGTGATAAAAATGACATTTATACTCATCTGTATTGTAGGAAGCCACTTTTGCTTTATGTGCCTTGTAGTCTTCATCATTCCTCTCCTTGGTTGAGATTTTGTTTGGGTTCTTCTCAGTAAGAACATATACAACTTTCAAAAGACTAAGGTAAAAAAGAACTTTTCCTTTCCACCTCTTAAAATGAATTCCCTTGAACTTGAAAGACTTGTTGAGATCTTCAATTCCATCATTGGTTTTTTCTGGTACTTGTTCCATGATTGATCTCCTTAAAATTGTTAGTGAAAATACCAGAAGAAATTATATTTTATTGATAAATAATACAAAGAAAATGAGATACAAATAGATCAAAGTGGCACTGATATCTTTTCTTTAAGGAGATCAAGCCCATCAAGGTAGGAAGAACCCAAATACCGATGCAAAGAAATCAAAAACTATGACTTGTCCCTCCAGATATAACAAATTCACCACTTGTCGATGGTTCAAGCCAACTCGCACAAGATGGTGAACCCAAAGCTCCACCAATAAAGCACCCTTCTTTGCTAGTAATCTCTTTATAGAAAAAATAGTTGGTGTGTGTTGGTAGAAAAGAGTAAACTATTTATAGGCCATTAAACAAGAAAATGGTTACACCAAAATAATGACCATTAACCAAGTTCATGAATTCTATTTAACCTCCATTTATGACCAAGAGGTTACCAAAGTAATGAAACCCCATAAATAAATATAAGATATTAAAATGGTCCAACAAGAAGTGAACTGGGTCGAATTAAATGGAGTGTGAATTTGATGGTTTATTATGTTGTGTTTTAGGAGTGTACTGTTCTTTATGTTAATTGTTTTTAATTTTTATTGGGAATTTTTTTTTCCTTATCAATTGAGATTTTTGGATAAATTACGCTTACACTCCTTGAGATTTAAGTTCAAGGAAAAATTACTCATAAATCCCATTTTGATAAATGTTGCTCTAATTAGTCCTAAGTGTTTTTTCTTAAACCATTTAGTCCTTTTTATTTTTGGTATAACATATATTTTTGATATATTAAATACAGATTTTACATTTTTACCCATATTTTTTATTTTGCAACAACATCATCATCTAACTTCAATTACATCATCACACATCATAATATTGGGAACATCATCAGATCATCTTCTCTTGTGCGTAACAATCCAAACCGAACACAAAAAAAGTCGCTCTCTCACCCTCTTAACGCCAAAGCATCAACAAATTCTCCAGTGATCAAAAAAAACAAAAAAGTCCTATTTCATCATCCGATGTTTTGGATTTATGATGTTCGCTTTTTGATGATGTTCTGCTCGATGTTTTGATGATGGTAATTTTTTAAATGAATCTGATTGAGCCGATTTATTGAGAAGCTTGATGAAGATCGGTGGTTTAGAGATCTCACTCACAAATAATCATTCCATCGCATCGCCGATTTAACATCGCTACGTGTCCTCCCAGACGGTATGATCGGACTCGACACGCCGAATTGAAGCGAACGGAAAGCGCCTAACGCCGAACGAGATGGCGCTTCGATTCAGACGGAGAAGCGCAAGATCGCGACGAAGTCCGCTTACACGCCGATAAAGCGCCAGACGCTTCTTCATCGATTTTCTGGAGAGATGATGATAATTTTTGTTGATGATGTTTTGATGTTATGATGTTTTGATGATGGTAATTTTGAATGATGATAATTTTTTATGATGATGTTTTGATGTTCTGATGTTGCTGATGATGATAATTTTTTGTTCAAGACCATTTTCATGTTCTGATGTTGCTGATGATGATAATATTTTGTTGATGATGTTTTCATGTTCTGATGTTCTGATATTGTTGATGATGATAATTTTTTGTTGATAATGTTTTCATGTTCTGATGTTGTTGTTGTTCACAATGACGCTATAATGTTTGCGATGTTGAATAATGTTTGATGTTTGATGAATAATCGTAATGTTTAACGTTTGATGTTTGATGAATAATTCTGATGTTGTTAACGTTTGATGTTTGATGAATAATTCTAACGTTGTTAATGTTTTCACCGACATTATAGGAATAATTCTGACATTGTTAATGTTTGATATTTGATAAATAATCCTGACGTTGTTAATGTTTGATGTTTGATGTTTGATGAATAATGTTTGCTAATTGAAAAGAAGGGAAATCATAAAAAGGCCTATAGTAAGCTTCTTGGGTAATTCGGTAAATTACACATAAACACCAATTCAAAATTACCCCCTCAATTAATGGCCCAAACATGTAAATAAATGGGTAATAATGTCTTTATACATAAAATAGGACTTATTAGTCTAACAAAAAACTTTCGGGACTAAATGAGTTAACATTCTTAAATTTTGGATTTAATGGTGCTTTCCCTAAGTTCAATATATATATCACTGTGACATTTGGAAAATTATACTAACTCCTGCCATTGTAATTATTTAGATGTAATATTGAACTCATGCATTCTCTTTTTCTTACTTTGCTTTATTTCTTTTTTCCCTTTCCTTTGCTTTTACTTTTTTTCAATATAATTTTCTATTTTTTATTAGGAATTGTTGCCTTTTATATAAATAGATGATTTGTGAAATGAAACTATTAATTACGTGAATAGAAATATAATTTTTAAATATTAAGGAATGAGACGAGTTTAACCAAATCTAATTTATGCAAATAAACTCACCCCACTATCCCACACACACGGAAGTTAGTGATTAGAGGAAAAAAAATTTTGGCCAATCAATACCCACTAAGGGTGTCGAAAGAAGGATTCCCTCATTGATTCTCTTGACTCCTATTGATGGGCTATTGGGTCCACTTTTGTCCAATTTCGATATTCAATCGCTCACATTTTAGAATTTGTCATGTACATCATACTTGTAAAAAATTAAATTGATCGAATATCGAAAATATGTGTTCGGAAAACTAACTAAAAATTATTTTTCTTAAAAATTTAATAAACAGTTTTCCGAACACATACTTTCTGATATCCGATCAACTTAATTTTTTACAAGTATGATATATTTAATAAATCTTAAAATGTGAACGGTTTGGATTATAAAAATTGGACCTAAAAGTAGGTCCAATAGCCCAGCAAGTAGGAAGTCAAGTAAGAACCTCAATGAGAGAATCCAGATACGCTGGGGTCCCTAGTGGGTCCCAAGCTTTTCTGTTTTTTGTGTGCTGCATATGAGTTTGATGTCCTTTAGGTGGTAAATTCAAAAACAGTTATGACTACAAAATAAAAAAAATAAAAATAAAATCAAAGGCAGTTTTGGTTGAGACATGAGAATGGGCTCTGGCTCTTCTGATTTTTTTATGGACTATTGTTTCCTTTTTTTTCCAAGTATGTTTGAAGATTTCAAATTGGCATTGCTGTTTGCTGTCTTTTCAAAAGCATCTCAATTGATTCATTGTTTTGTTTGATATTTACTTGGGAAAATAACAAATCAGTATAGAAGGGGGGGGAAATGTAAATTATATTAATATCTTTTAAGATTTGAATTTAACACATATTATTTTTTGATTTTTGAAAAATTACATTGATCCCCTGTCATTATAATTATTTAGACACAATTAATGTTGATATCAAAAAAATATTAAATTCATATACTCTCTTTTTTTCTTATTTTGCTTTATTACTTTTTTTTTTCCTCTTTCTTTCCTTTACATTTTTTTTTTCATGTAATTTCTTCTATTTTTCTACCAGGAATTGTTGCCTTTATATATAAGTAGAGGTTTGTAAAATAAGATTATTAATCACAGGAGTAAGAATTGAATTTCTATAATGTTAGAAAGTGGGATATAATCAAACCAAACCTCAGGGAGTGTCAATGTAATTTTTCCAAAAAATAATTACAACACGTGAGGATGTAACTTTTTCAAAGGTAAAGAAATCACAAAGAAAAGTCACAGAATTGTTGCCTTTATATAAGTAGGGTTTGTGAAATTAGACTATTAATCAGGAGTAAGAATATAATTTCTGTAATATTAGAGAGTGAGATATAATCAAACCAAATCTCAGGGAGTGTCAATATAATTTACCCAAAAAAAAAATAATTACAAACACGCGAGGATGTAACTTTTTCTGTGCAAAGAAATCACAAAGAAAAGTCATCCTCACCTTTTGATAAATAATTTCCACTTCCCATTGCCTTGTAATTTCACCTATATACTTCCACTTGTTTGTGGAGAAATTTGGAAGGGAAAGGCTCATTGGGCTTTTTTGGCTCAATGAGCCACAAAAGACAGAATAGGCTCATGAGCCACAACAGACAAAACATCCCCTCCAACCCCATAATCATTACACTCTTCTTTCACAAAAGAAGTCAAAAAGCCAAAATGCCAAAAGCCCTTCCCAAACCAAACTTTTGAGCCCAGGCTCATATAGCCAAAAAAGTCAAAAAGCCAAAAAGCCAATCCACTTCCCAAACAAAAATATGGGTTTTGATCTTATCTTTCATCATGTTAGGTTTTAAAAAATGAAAATCCAACCTCAACCTAGCCTTGCAGTTTTGTGAAGCTCTTTATTACTCTATGTTTCTTTGTTAATGCAATTTTACCCTAGAAAAGCAAAAACGTCAATTAAAAAGTATAAATGTCTAGCCATTTCTTGGCATCGGCATACATAAGAATTAGAAGTATTTGATGCTTGGAACATACCCGAATTCTTATAACATAGATGAAGCTTTACTACCATTGTTTTTTTTGTTTAATCAGGTTGCAAACAAGGGGAAATCTGTTGTTCAATGAGTCATTTTATCATTTATTATTATTATTATTTCGGTAGCCAAATGGAGCATAGTATCATGTGCCAATTTATTTTTTTATATCTTGGTTCGTTTCACCATCTTGAGTGTTCTAATGGTTTACTAAGGAATTTGAACTCAATCCCTTAGAGGTTTTAAAAAAGTTTTACTCTTTGCTTTTCTATACGAATTGGGTATCTATAAAGAACAATTTCGTATTTTATACCAAGCATACATTGGTCTTTCAAATGTTGAACATTAGCTTAAAGAGGTGTTGTCCTTTTTCATTTGTTCTGTTTATTAATATCTTTAATATGAGTCACTTTTCTGGTTATTCAATATCTTGTTGAAGCTACAAATCATGGTAGTATTTTGTCGAAGTACATTGTGTATATACGACCATATCACTTGATAATGCAATAACTTCAATGGAGGATGGGTCGAACTGATCCACGCTTCCAACAGGTCTGCTGACCTTGATGTCCACGAAAGGTGCCTACAAAAAGGTCTAGAGGGGGAGATAATCCCCCGACGGACAATCCGACGATCAAGTTAGGTTAGGGCAGATTGATTTTAGAGAGAGTCAAGTTAGGTTAGGGCAGATTGATTTTAGAGAGAGAGAGAGAAGTAAATGGGGTAAAAAACTTCTCTAACGTATCTCGAAAGTTTCCTTATATCCTTTGCTCATCATTTCCTTGTCTATTCTAAGCTGTCTTGTTGGCTGAAAGTCTATGACCTAAACATTATTCGTGGTGATTCTACATACTCCGGCGTGAGGGGTCTTGCTCTATTTAATGCTATAGTGGCCTCATTAAATGGCTGATGTGTGGGTACAATAACTTTGCTAGATCTTTGTCTGCTCACGTGGTTAGTTCCTTACCTGACAAGTGTTTGAATGTTATTGGTCCTGGGCTAACATTGGCTTCTCAAAGTTACTAGGCTTACTGGCTTTAACACCAGGGCCGTGAGTGAGCTGTAGGCTAGGCCCCCTTGGGTGCCCATCAGTATCAGTAGTCTCTCATTTCCAAGTGCAGCTTTAGTCCAATGAAGGGAATAAGAAATGTGGAGGTAGTCTCCTAAGCCCGGGTAAGAGGCAGGGGTGGGGAAGAAAAAAGAGGGGGCGTCTTGGGAAAGTGGTGGAATGGAGACGAAAGACCGACCGACCGTCAAGAGTAGCCGACCATTAGGATGGCCGACCATGAAGATGGGAGACGAAAGACCAACCGACCGTCGAGGAGGTCGATCATAAGGTGACCGGACGGGATGACCGACCGTAAGGAGGGCTGATCGCGAAGGTGGTCGTAAATGCTTTGACGGAGCACGGGGCTTAAGGGGCGGGTAAGCACGTGATGATATGAAGTGGAAAAGACGGGGGAGAGGAAAAAGAATTAGTGGGGAGAAAGGATCGTACATACACATGGGCAAAGGTATGCCATCGTGAGAGATACAAATGGTTTGTAGGAGGTGAAAGGGTTGGTAAGGAGGATGTAGAAAAGGCGGGGGATTTGTACTTCATATTGAATTTTCAAACTGGCAAATTTTAACCGCAATCCTTAATAGATAGGCAAACCCTGAGCCGCTAGAGTTATGCGTTTTTCATACCTTATTGCAAGAAACCAACACATCCTAGACTTTACTGCATTCATCTCATTTGATTCTCTGCTCTATCATTTGGCTTAACTTCCTCACCCATGCTATGTATAATATACAGAACGTAAGAGGAATGGTACAAAACAAAGCTCCAACTATGGCGCCGGATGCTGGAGAGAATGATGGGGTGGCGCTAATGGAACAAAGATAGTGGAGAGGCCGATAGAGAGGGTACAGAGCGACATGCGCGCCCTTCTAGCTTACAATGATTTTGGTGGTCCAGTCGATTAGTCAGGTGGTGCTTAACCACTGGCACACCAAAGTTGACAAGTACACGCTAAGGACAGAGGATTTAGAGGAACTGCGTAGCAGATATCAGATTCCAATAGATATACAGTTGAGAGTGCCCATGGCGAAGGAGAGTGCATCCGACGCACAGCCAATGGAGTTTGCATGGTACGAAGAAGCGCTGCACAGAGGTCTGAGGTTGTCACTGCCCCTACTAGTGGTCGATGTATTGAATCGCCTAGAAGTGGTGCCAAGGCAACTAATGCCGAATGCATAGGAGATCCTGTTTGCCTGCGCGAGCTCGTGGCCGAGGGCAACTGAGGGAGAAGCAATGACGATTGATGAGTTTTTTTTCATACTACAAGGCCTCGGGGCAACATGAGACTTGGGTGACCTTGTTTATAGCGAGGAAGAGACTGTCATGTAGATTGCCCTCATCAGTAAAGGGGTGGAGGCTAAAGTGGTTTTTTGTGTCGGCAAATGGCGGGAAGGGAATACGCACGATTTGAAAAGTTCCCACCAAGTCGTTGGAACCAAAGTTGGATGCTACGGTAGAGAGGAGGGTCAAGTAAGTGAAAGAGTAAAGGGAGAAGAAAGAATTGAAATAAGACGACCTTGTCCAGCCTTCAGCCCTGTTTACCTTGAATTTGGGACCTAAGCCGACCAAAGAAGATCCTGCTCCAAAGGAGGTAGAGGCAAGGAGAAGGGCGCAAGAGGCGGAAGACAAGCGTATTTTTGTAGTGGCTGAAAAATACAAGGAGAAACAACTAGGCCCAGCTTCTAAGTTGGATGTGAAGAGGTCGGTCCGACCACGACCAAAGCCCTTGGGAGAGAAGAACTTAACGGACTTTATGCCTCTGTAAGGGCCGGTGGATCCACTGAAGGAGAGAAGCAAGAAGGAGGTAGATGGGGTGTTAAAGATGAAGAAGAAGAGGAAGGTGACTGGAAAGGGTGGGGGAAAAGGGCCCATAGGGAAGAAGATGAAGGAAAAGGTGGTGAAAATGCCCCCAGAGGTTGTAGGAGAGGGGACCAAGACTGGTTTAGAGGCAATGGGGGTGCTAAGTGTGGATAAGGAATGGGAGTGATAGGGATCGATTGTTGAACCTACCAAGAATGGATTTGTTCTCAACTCGACTTTGTTTTCTAGCCGAAAGTTCGGGAAGGAGCAGACGAGCGAACTAGAGAGGGAGCACCATTGTGGGGTCATTGGGGACTGCCACTTATCATATGAATGTGGTGGTTGGCTACTTAATGATGGATGGGGTGACCTTCTAAGGTGCAACAAGAGGCCAGGCAGTGTAGACCATCCGCTGGAGAGCATTGAGGACGCGGCCGCGGGGTGTTGCATGGCCAGAGAGGTCGACCACGAGAGGACTCTACTCAACAGAGATAGAGGCAAATGACCGCAACCGCTCTACTAGGCAAGGCAGTGTGGCAAAGGTGGAAGCAGGGACGTTTAAAGCCCAATTGAAAGAGATGTAGGCGCAACTGCAGAATGTAAGAGTGGAGACAGCCAGTTGGAGAAAGGTAGCAAGGAGCTCCTGCGTGAAAGTTTTGATCTACGTTGAGAGGGCGAAGAAAATGGAGGTGTTGGTAGTGGTGCAAAGTTACTTGGCTGATCACGCCAGGATAGGCCAGACAGAGGTTACCGCCGAATTGGCAGTTGTCAAGGCTGAGCTTGAAGTGGTACGTTGCAAGGCAGTGTTACTAGAGTTTGAGCCATGAAGCGAGCTAAAAGAGGGCGCATTTAAGCCCAACAAGCCTGCACCACCGCCAACAAGAGATTGGAGGAGGCCCTTGTAAATAATAAAAAAATTGTACCTTCAGGCCTTGAAAGATAAGGAGAAAGCAGAGGCACAAATCACTGAGTTAGAGAGGGTCGTGGAGGAAGAAAGGGTCAAGACAAAGAAAGAAGCTAGAGGATGGCGCCGAGAAGGCCGCTTATCCGCACTGTACCGCTACTATGGAACAGCTTAAGTTATTCTTATGTTTGAAATGGCCATTGATGCAGCCGTGGCGAGAAGCTTGGCCAAAGAAGGAGAAGGTGGTGCTGGGCCGTCCAACGTGGCTACTGCTGAGCTGGTGGAGGGGCAGACAAAAGAGGACGTAATCCATAGCTTTCAGCAATCTGACTACTATAAGCATGAGATGAGCATGTACTGGGATAGTGGTTGGACGAGTTTCAAGTACTGGGCGTAGGAGCTCTTCCCAGACGTTGACTTCAACCTCGTGAAGCCAGGAGAGGGGCTATTACCTAGACCCCACTGGATGAGAGTATGGAGGAGGAAGGCTTAACATCCAGTGAAGAGGATGGAGGGGGGCAGAATGAAGACTTGGCCTAAGCCGTGTATTTTGTTTTACTTTATGTTGCTTGTGTAAAGATTTAAGTTGTAGTTATAAAAGTTGCATAGTTTGTAAGAAGTTGAATTTAAAAAAATTGGTCTTGTAATTCGTGAGCACTAGCAAATTGTCTTTGTGTTTGTTTTGTTTTGGTTTGTTTGTTTGTTTGTTTTTTTTTAAACCTTTTTCGGTTTAAAATAAATCTGTGCATGTAAGGGTAATGAAGTGGGTGATAATATAAGGAAAGATTGTGAACATTGTGAACTTGTATCGATTTGTCTATTATGTGAGTTTATTGGAAAAATGAGGTTTGGAGAATGAATTTTAGTAAAGAAAAGTGACATGAATTTTGACTTAAAAGTGAATTAGTAAAGCACGCAACTAGCCGAAAAATGGACTTGTGCAAAAGTCACCGTTGAGGCTTAATGAAGCTTAGTCCTGTTGAGGTCTAAGAGAATGCATCTGGCCGAGGCCACATACTCGATCCGGGCTAAGGTCATGCTCGGCCATTGAGGCTTGATAAAACTTAGTCCGTTGAGGTCTTCACACTAACTGGCCGAGCGTTTCGGGCTTTAGTTAAGCTCGCAGCTTAGTCCGGCCGAGGCTTATTAGAACTCACCGTTGAGGTCGGTGCGCTTAGTCTGTAATAACCCTCGCCATCGCATCGACACTAATCGACATCGTTAAACTGAGACTGATTTTGATCGATAATTGAATTGATTGAGATATCGAATCGATCGAGAATCGAGACCGATTGATTGATCGTAATGCATAATCTATCTGCTTGATCGCCAAATTATTCGTTTCGCCTTATGCATTAAACTGCAAATTGAAGGCCTTATCAGCGGCCAAATCTGAAATTGACTGATGTTCTGTGTTTCTCATAATTAGGGTGATTTTATAGCATATTTATCTGAAAATTGATTTAGTATGATTACATTGGATTAAAATAAGCTAAGTAAAGGGATAGGCTTATTTACATTAATACCATTGTTAGTGGACCCTTTATTATATCATATTTGAGCCTCCTTGAACACTTGATCAAAACATTTTCTCCAGCCCATTTTCTTGCTCTAACCGACCTTAGAGGGAGAGAAAGTGAGAGTAGGAATTCAACATAGAAACTTGGCTTGAACCTTGAAGAATTGAAGTGTGGATTGCTAAATTGAGCTTCTAGTCTTGTGATTGAGGATCTAAGGTAGAGTAATTACCTTCTTGTTTATGAATTGGATTACTCCTTGCATGGTTTAGAGGATTATTAAAGATTAGAGCCAAGATATGGCTTATAATGTTGAATTGAAGCTTATCTCTTGCATGCATGCTTGTATTGAGGAATTTAAAGTTGTTTTCATGGTAAATGTTACATGTATACCCATATTTATGTTTAAGCCCATGATTTCACCATGTTTTAAGAAGAATTAACTCATCAAAGGCATGTAATAGCTTCATATGTTGAGTTGAGTTAGAATTCATGCATGCATGTGTTTATCCTTACATTGTGAGGTTTGATTTCATGGAAATCTTGCATGCATGTTGATATTCGTGATAAAGACCATGATTTCATCTTGTTCTTGCAGAAATGAGCTCAGTTGAGCTAACATTTGAGGCCTTGAATTGATTGAATTCATGAATATTGCATGTTCATCATGTTTATGAAAATTGTTTTGAAAATGAGTTTAATTGAACTACCCTTGGACTTTGATTTTATAAATTGAGCTTGGAATCATGTAATATTATGAGTTTACAAGAGTTTTCAAGAAATTCAACCCAAGAGGATCGATTTTGATGCTTTGAAACTTGATTTTGAGCTTGAGGTTCAAATCTGGAATTTTCAGATTTTGGACCCACGCTCGAGCGAGGAAGTCCACGCTCGAGCGTACACTCTGTGATCGTGCCTTCCGCTCGAGTGAGAAAAGTTACACTCGAGCGTGAAATGCGAGCATCCAGTATTTTTATCAGAAGACAACCGCTCGAGCGACGGAATTCACGCTCGAGTGGAGACCTTTGTTTGTATGTTCGCTCGAGCGTAGAAAGCCACGCTCGAGCGAGACCACTGTTTTTCTGAAAATTCTGAAACTGTTTTCTGAGTGCATCTTTGCATCCTCATTCCATTCTAGGCATTCTTAGGCCTAGTTTAAAGCATCTTATTGAGGATATAGATGTAGAACACACCGAGGCAAATTTGGGATTAAGTTTTATCTTTCCCAACTGTATAGCTTAGTGTGTGTTCATCCTCAGATATCGTAGGGTTGGCTTACCGAGGAGACGCCTAGCTTACTATAGCCTGTAACTCGTGAGTTACAATTGTGTAAAGATATGTTCAAATGATTATCTTTTGAATACTGAACTGAATTGTTTACTGAACTGATATTATTTACTGAATGAATGTATGCCCTTTATTTCTAATCTGCATCAGAGCATCCTTAGCACCTCATCAAGCATCGTTACTATTACAGAAATCTTGCCGGTTCCTCGTTGGAACCACTATCACATCGATTGATGGCCATCGATCGACTGCTCGGTCTTTTAAGACCCATCACATCAGATCGCCATCACACGGATATCTCGAGCAAAGTGTCGCATGCACCTAAGTGCTACAAAGGCGAGCCACCTTTAGAATCAGGTGAGACACTTCTTGAGTCCATATCGCTTTAAGCCAATCAGGAAATCTGAGCAAAATCGCATGCACCTAAGTGCTACAAAGGTGAGCCACCTCTAGAATCTGCGAGACACCTCTTGAATCCATAAGAACCGCACCATATCAAGTATCGCGTATTGTTACCATCGTATCAGATCGCATCACATCGCCATCGCCATCGCATCGACCGCTATCATATCAAGCTATTGTTACCGCTTCATATCAGATCAGATTGTTACCGCATTACCATCAGATTGACACCGCATCGACATCGCTACCACTATCAGATCGCTTTTGCTATCCGCTGTGCCAATGACGATTACTATGATTTCTAAATGACCGATATGACATGAAGTATAAGCCGATCAGAGTAACCGATCTACCGAGGCAAACGATCGCTTAAAATATCGAAGGACATTCTTTCTAACCCCTTTACGCATTGTGTTATTCATCGGGCTTAGCTCATCGCTTCATATATATATGTAGGTGTACAGCACCGCATCATGCTAGGAGCGCCAGCAAGCTTTAGTTTCGCAAGCCAACCATCGCGGCCTCATCATGAGGTTCCGAGCCTTTCAAGCTACGGCTTAGGGGTGTTTTAATTTTCCCATCTGCCCCTCAGATTCGACGCAGATATCAGATAGACCGACAAAGACTGCATTGTACCGCTTATAGGATTAAGTCCTTATAATCAATGATTGTAAATATTGTGCATATTGCTCAGATCAATGTCTCTATGTATGAAAACCTTTTGCATACGACCGTCACAACCATCGACATTGTTTATTTATCGCTCAAGCTTCCGCCATGCCCCCTCAGATCAGACCATCAGACATTATTAAGCAGCCTTGAATCTCTTGACATCGGCCTACATGCTAAACCCATAGGGGCGGGTTTGGGTCGTGATAGTCTGGCTGAGGCTTGATAGAACTCAGTCTAGCGGAGGTCGACGACATTTAGTTTGGCCGAGGTCATACTCACCGGGCCGAGGCTTGATAGAACTCACCTGCCGAGGTCCTCACACTCAATCTAGCCGAGGTCTCCATGCTCGGCTTTCGAGGCTTGATAGAACTCAGACTAGTTGAGATCTTCACACTCAGTCTAGCAGAGTCTTGATTTGAGTGAAAATTAACATTTGTGATGTATGAAACACAGTTATTAGAGGTTTAAGGACGATTTTCATTAAGAGTGATGGTGGATTTACATAGTGTGTTGAAAAGACAAAAAACTAGTAAGTTAACAAGCGAGTTGAGCTGGCCAAAGGGCAAAAAGAGACGCTTGAGGAGTGAGGACTCACATTAAAAAATACCGCTCAAATGTTCAAGATTCCACTGGGGAGATCTCGGCCTTCCATATCTTGTAAGCGATAAGTGGCAGGTCATGGCCTAGATTTGACAATGTAAGGCCCCTCTCATTTAGCTACCAGCTTGCCCTGGGTCGGATTTTTGGTGGCCAAAGTTGTTTCTCGGAGAACTAGCTTCGTGGTTTGACTTCATGCTGTAATGTTTCTCATCCTTTGTTGGTATGAGGCCAGTCTGATAGCGGCTAACTCACGTAGCTCTTCGATTAGGTCCAGCTCGGCTCATTGTAGTTTTTCGTTTAGTTCCAGGTTTGGATGTAGTACCCGGGGGGTCGACAGGTCGACCTTCATTAGGATGACCGCCGATGTTGAGGACTTTAAAGCGGTCTCCCAAAGGGGGTTCGTGGCCGTTGTCCCGATAGGCCTAGAGTATGTTTGGTAATTCCTCTGCCTAGAGTCCTTTGGCGGCTTCCAATTTAGTCTTGATGATCTTCAATAGGGAGCAATTGGTGACTTCGACTTGTCTATTAGCTTGGGGATGACTTGAGAGGAAAACAATGTCGATGTCGAGCTCTTCGCACTTTCGAACTTGGTATTGTCAAATTGTTTGCCATTATCCCACACGATGGCCCGAGGGATTCGACGGCACATGATTGACCGCTAGATGAACTTGGTGGTGTTTCGCTCAAAGGATTTCAAAGAAGAGGTTCTTCTTCCATCCATTTGGTGAAATTGTAAATAGCAACCACAACGAACTTGACTTGGCCTCTCGCCGTGGAAAGGGATCGACAAGTCGATGCCCCACTTGGCAAAGGAGTAGGGATCGAAAGTGTGATCAATTCCATCGGCAGTATGAGGTATGTTGGCGGTTACCGCATTTATCACACTTGAGCACAAAGTCACTAGCGCTCGATTGATTGTGGTCCGTATAGCCCGTAGAGAATTTTATGGGCCAGAGACCGCTTACCTAAATGGTTGCCACAAACGCCTCGTATTTCTCTCATCACATAGTTCTCTTGAGTAGGACTTAGATACCTAAAGTATGGGCATGAGAATCCCGCCAGGCCAAGAGGCCGTTGATGATGACATAGTTAGACTTAACGAGCCCCGACTTTATCGGCCTCCTCTTTAACGTCAAGTAACACTCCTTGTTCTAAGAACAGATGATGTCTTAGGCCCATGGGATAGGTTCGCTCGAGGAAGTGGACCTCAGAGATTTGGCGAACCGCCGATAGGTTAAGTTTTCGACTCAGATGCCGTGACTGAGGTCTGACTGGTCGGCCGAGGTGTAGACACCTCATTTTTGACAACCCTTCAAGTCTTGGATGTTTTTGTAGGTACATTCAGTGATAAGTCTATTTGCTTGCTGAGCGCTCGAAGTCCTCAGCGGAACGCCACAGCTTTGAGTCTTTCAAATCCTGATTCATTTTGTCTTATTTTTGGACCATGCCTTGGTCTTTCCTCTTATAGTCTCCGTGGCTCGTCGCCATCTATGGAACTTGCCAACAAGATTTCTTGTCTCCGCCATTGATATGCCTTGCCTACCACCAGTTTTTTTGCAAATATTTTATGCCACCGTACCACTGCTTGCATAGATGCTTGCATCTGTTCACACGTGGAGGGCTGGATCTCCTTGTATAAAATTCATGTTTTCTATATATAGGAACCCCCTCTCTCATGTTTTGAGGTTAGAAGATTTTAAACTCAAAATTCTCTTTCTCTCTCTCTCTTGCAATTTTGTGCACACTTGCCTAGTTATATCACTCTTTTGCATACACATCCTTAACTAAACTTGATCACCTTTGAGCTGAGGTCCCTTAAGGTCTTGTTGGAGCTCTTGAAGGTGGGGGTGGTTTTGACTTGCATTTGTGCCTAAAGTTGTGCTTGGCTTCAAGAGGTATAACACTTCTCTTTTAACTTGTTTTAGTACACTTGTTTCTCTATCTTTTCCCACTGCTTTTGGGCCATTTTTGAGTCAGAAAATCTCTGCTTTTAATGGGATGAAATTTGTGTTTTAAGTAGTTTAAGGTTAGGGGGTTGCCTCACCCTTCTTTATTCCTTGCCTCTAAGGCTTTTGTATCTTTGTTTCCCACTTTCAAACCAACTTTTTTTTGGGCTTTTAACAACTGAATTTCAGAGTATTTTCAGTGGTAAAAAACATGTTTTGAAGTCCAAAATTGGAGAGGTTAGCCTCCCCTCCTTATGTCTTGTTTGCTAGTCTAGTTGATTCTATATGTTAGCATGATTTTCTAGCTTTTTGTAGCTATATTCCAGCATGTTTTTGCCTTTGTTTTAGAATGCTTTAGCTCTGTTTTGGGCTATTTGGGCCAGTTGAGTCTTGTTTTGCATAGTTGTAGTGTAATAGTCCTCACAAGCTTGGTGTTTTAAGCATTTAGACACCACTTGTTTGAGTTGATTACATGTTTTTGGTGCTTTTCACACTTAATTTCAAAGACTTATCGCCTCGCAACCTCCCTCCTTTCTTAGCTTTTAATTTTGCTTTGAAAATGGTTTCAAGTCATTTGTTTGCCTAAGTGTGAAATTGAGGTCTCATATTTAATGGTTTAATCCCTTAGGAGGTTCATTACCAATGGTATGAGACTTCTTTCATACTCAAAGTAACTTGTGTTTTGAGCCTTCTTTCCATTAAAGGACTTTCACCCACCCCTTTGGACTTAATTGATTAACAAATGGTTGGTAAGTTAAAATGAGTAACTAACAACTTGGGGCTAAAATTGAGCAAGATAATAACTTGTGTGTTGTGCGCTCAATCGGACGTTAATTGAACACAAGGAAAATTGGGACATTTCATACTTAAAGTGATGAAATGTCTCAAATTTCCTAGTCTCCAATGCCCTTGATCATGCATGATAGGTGATTGTAATAACTCGACTTTTTCAAATGCTCCATATGCTTTAATGCCCACGTTATATGAGCAATTGTGCGGTGATTATGTGCTTGATGTGAAATTCAATGTTTTAAATTTGTAAATTTAAATGTTTGTAAATTTGTATCCGCTTGCTATGAGAAAACCTATTGAATTGCGTATATTTGGACCGAAAATTGAAAGCCTTAGAGGCGCGATAAATCTAAATTGACTTTACGGTTATGATTAGCATGATTTTTAGGACATTATATGAAGTTTTGTAAAAATTTGATTCAGAATGAATTAATTAGCTTTATTTGGCTAAAACTCCTAGAGTTAATACTTTGAAACCTAAATTAACGACTTTGATGGGTTCATAAACCTAAATTGAGTACATGAATATGTTAATTGGAATTTTTAGAGCCATTCGACAGCTTTAATTGGAAATTGATTTCATCCGATTTGTTAAGTCATGTTTGGTTGGCCTTTATAGATATATATGACTTGTATATATTTTGGAGCTCATCTCAGATCCTTTGAAGAGGCAAAACGTAGAGAAAGAGGGAGAGAGCTCTAGAGAAAGAAGGAAGAAGAGAAAAGGAGAGAAGAAGAAGAAATCAAGCTAGAAACTTGGTGATTGGAGGAATTTGAGAGAATAACCCAAAGATTGGCTTAAGGTAAGTGTAAACCCTTCTTTAATTGGTTGAAATCAAGTCTTGACATGAAGCTTTAGCACTCATGAAAGCAAGGGTTTTGGTTTATGATCTAAACTTAACAAATCTCATGAAATGAGCATGTAGTCTTTGGGTTTGTTTAGTCGAGGGTTGATTCTTGTGTTTTGAACTTGTCAAGTTGGATTGTAAGGAATTATTTCCTAAATTGTCTCTTTTGCATGCTTTGAGTTCATGTGTATATATATATATGAAAGATGAAGAGCATGGAAGTTAGAAAGTTGTATGTTAAAGTTGTGCTCTAATCTAGCTTGAGTTTCATGTTTATCATGTTTAGATGTCATATTTTTTAGATGGAATTGCTTGAATTGAGCCTTAATCTTGAGGGTTGGTATAGTTAATTATATGAAATGAAGATCTATGTGAATATGGGAGAAGAAGTTTTGAAAAAGTTTGAAAAAGAACTAAATAAGGAGATTGATCTTCCTTACTTGAAGATTCACTGTATTTTTGATGTTTTGATTTAGAAAACCATCATAACCTCATAATTTCCATTAGTTTTACATGATTTTGAGTGATTTGAGTTGAAACCTAACTTGGAAAATAGAAGAACAAGTGCTAGAGCCAACACATACTTTTGGCAGCAGATTTTGCTCAGTCAAGACGCGGCGGGGCTACCCACACGCAAGGGCAATCCATTTCCAAAGACCCAATTTGATTCTCGCTAAAAACACGTTGTCCCGCACGCGTGCTCTGCTTTCCCGTAGGTGCAGGCACCTCTGCTTTCAAATTTCAACTTCAAATAAGCATATCTCCTCATTCAACTCGCTTTTAAGTGATTCTTGAGCCTAAATTCAAGCCTTGGAAGTCTAGTTTCTAATGGTGTAGTCTCATACCCAAATTATGAGTACACAAAGAGATATGTTCAAATTAGTGAAGGTTGTTCACTTTCTATCTACTCGCTTTCATGCCATTTCTTCTCCTAACCCAATTTCCTTCGCTTTCTTCCCATTTTCCTTGATATAAATTATGACCCATTGAGGACTAATGAGTTTAGAACCAAAGATAAATAATTGGTTAAGACAAAGTAAGGGTTCAGCTTTATTTGACTAATCAAAGATTAAGAAAAGTAACTTTCATCAAGAGAGTAATTCTATGTTCAATATGTTTTGCTATGTAATTTGTAGGTGAAGGCAAGGACATTACCCAACCGCTACCGTAAACCCATCAACGTGAGTAATCAGAAAGATATGTTCATTTATATTTATTTTAATATGTAAATGTTATGATGTTCGAATTATGTTTTATGCGAATGAATGAGTTACAAGACCTATGATATGAAATATGGATATGAAATGTGAAGTATTTATAATATGATATGGTGGGCCCGAGGTCATGGATATGTGATGTAACGCCCAAATTTCTAGCCCAAATGATAATACAACAATCATGGCTCTTTTAAGGAAAACCAAATATAAATCTCCAAACTTACATCGCATGATACAATAGTTCTTCATGCAACAATACATTAATCCAACAATAAGTAAATAAACAAATAAATACTTCCAAGGGTTTACAAGTTTCCAAGGCTTGAGCCCGTTACACAAAAACGTTATTCAAATCCACACACATGCAGCCCTTGGCTTACACACAGAGTCACAAGAAATGAGAGTCTCATACTCTCAACACACATTTCTTGCCTTTAGTTAGGCGGCATCACCACATCTTTTTCCTCGCACAAAATCCCGAGGGTGAGCATAAAACCCAAGAGGAAATCCTTAACAAAGTATATACATTTTATACAAGTCTCAAGAGATGAAATGCACATGTCATGCTATGCCATTTTGAAAGTAAATCCTATCTTTATCTTTAAAAACCATCATGCTCAATGATGTCATGCAATTTCAATTCTTCGTAACTTAACAATTCATTTTAAGAGCGTAAATACCATTCTAGTAATCCCTAGGTTTCGGTTCTACAAGTAGACTATACAAGTACTACCAATTTGTTATTTTTATCAAGATAACTGGAAGGCTCAAACCTATAATCATTATTTTTACTAAAGATAATCGAAGGCTCGATACCTATAATCTACACCGCCTTCCAAGACTTACAACCGTATTTATCTCAAAACCATTCCATGAAAACTTGTTTCTCAATATTCTTTTCTCAATGCAAGTTTTCAAATCAACTTTCAAAGTTTAATGTAATCAAATGAATTGATATGCCAATAACACAAGATGAATATAAATACTTTTATTCTAATTCATCATCCAAGGAATAACACAATTCTCTCTTCTCAAGTATCCTCAACAATTAGCCATTTCAAGACTATTTTAACATTTTGAACAATAATTTCCAAAATGAACAACAATTTCATATTCCTCGAATTCATCATTTATATAAATATAAATAAGAAATTTTCCAAACATCCATTTATTTTGACACAAAATAAATACAACAATATCATTCATGGATTTTCATCTCTTTTAAAAAATTCTCAAATTTTAGGTTTTCACCAAAACTATACAACTCGAATCTTTTGAAAGAAAACTTTCCAAAATCATATTTTCTTCAATTAACGAAGATCAAAAGCCTTAAGAACATTTTAAAAGAAAAAGAGACAAACCCACTTTCAAAATCGCCAACTTATTGAATCAACAATCAATTTTCAAAGCTATCGAAGATGATTTCGAAAATCATATAGATCTTGCAATATATATATATATATATATAACTCTAATAAAATCCCTATCTCAAGTTCTAAAGAAGAAATAAGATGAAACCCCAAAATCAACAAGATTTAAACTTCATCTTCACCGCATACAACGAAGCTCTCTAAAAGTTAACCAACTTTGATGAAGAACCTATGGTAGAACTCTAATGGATCTTGAGAAATCAAGGTTTTGATCCAATTTATGAGGGAAATATAGAGAGAATGGAGAGGAAATGTTTTTAGAGAGAGAGAGATATACAAAAGTGATCTGAAATATCAGATTCACGAACTGATATAACATTGTCTACTCGAGCGTGGAAAGCTCGCCGAAAGGCCAAATACACTTTCCCAAAGATTTTTGCAAACAGTCAAACTTTTAGAACCAAACATTCTTCGCCGAGCACATAAACAATTACCGAGCGAACAAGCAACTTTGAATGCATTTTGTATTTTTTTCTTCGAGCGCCGCCTCAACTCGCCAGATCGCCTAGACCCGCCAAGCGCCGCTCGACCCTAGTCGACCAGCAATGATCCCCAACATACTAAATAAATGGCAAACCGATCGCTATATATGATTGGGCCCAAGGCCGCTTTTGAAATATGGTGGGCCCAAGGCGCTTTTGATATATAATTGGGCCCGAGGCGCTTTTGATATATGTAGGCCTAAGGTCGTTATGTTATATGTTAGCCCTAAGGTCGTTTTGTAAAAATGATTATGAATAATGTTGTAAATGATGTAAATGTAGTAGAGTATAATGTTGTGCTTCTTTTGAATCTAGATTAATTACTTGGTTCACTTCACTTTATTATTACTCATTGAGCTTCGCTCATTTCGTATTTTGTCTGTATGTAAGTGATCAATCAAGAGACCATCCTTAGGTCAGCCTTAGGAGTTCTTTTGTGAACCTGCTAAGTCAAGCCACCCAAGATGCGCCTCTGTGTCGAGGTTTTAACCTTGTATTCTTAGAATTTTGTATTTTATTGAGTTTTGTGTTATGTGTGTGAGATATATATATATATATATATATGTGTGTGTGTGTGTATTAGTGTGTTTACATTGTTTTAATTATTTCAATTATCATGTATGCACAAACTCAATGGACATTATCATTAATTTTGCTTTCGCTTTAGGCCCTAATATGATTTGAACATTATGAAAATTTTGTTTTTGAGGCCTAAATATAGGCCGTCATGACCTAAACTTTTAGGAGCAGTGTCTGGTCTTGACAGGTGGTTCTTGAGTGCCTTGTTTTGCATTTATTACGCTTGCACATCTTGAATCATTAAGCCATCATGCAATGAAATTGCTTGGATTAGTGGTTTGTGGCTTAAGTTAACGACTTATTGAATTTATTCATGAAAAGAATGGGTGAATTGTGCAAACCATCCTTGAAATGCCCTCTTTTGCTCGCTTTTACTCATTAAAAGATGATGATCTAGTGCATCAAGGTCAGCACCACCATCCATGGTCGGGTGTGGTCAAGAGAGCACACGATGGTTTGCAGTTACTTCCATAGCCTAAGATCCGGTCTCAAGGCAAATTTTTACTAGTGGCCGGCTGACCACTGATACAAACTTCAGCACAATGTTGGTAAGGTGGAGCAAAATGGTTCTGGAAGTGTTCAACTCTGCAAACAGAGGCTTTCAAGAGCAAAACGGAGGTCTTTTTGGGTGGTATCCGAGCATGTGCATCTTTCATTTCCTGAGGCGGAGTAGTGGCAACATAGTTAGAGTTTTTAATTACTTAGTTGGTTCACATTCGTGTTGTAACTTAATTAGTTAACTTACTAGTTAGTTCATTCAAGTAATGTAATAATTAGTTAATTAGTTTAGCTATTTATTTCATTTGGTTTGTAATAATTAGCTTAATTAGCTTAGTTTTAATTAGTTGTTAGTTAGCTTAGTTATTCATTCGGACTCTCCTTCGTGAGAGCAATATTTTGTAATAATGTGTATGTCTTCCAGCCCCACTTCTTTCTCTCTTTTACTTAACCGCGTTCAATGGTTAGTTTAGGAGCATCATGTTTCAATTAGCATACCTTATGCTTGCATCCATTCATCTTGTCTTGTATGCACCGAGACTCACAAGATCATTCAAATTGCATTGTCATTTCAATAATTTTTGAATATGTGTTCAAACCGATGTTATTTAATTGAATCATATGCCATATTAGTAGTCGATCCTATTAATTGCATTATTGCATGTGTTGCATTAGACATCTTGTATAGTTAGGAATCATGCGTATTTTTCTAACTCATATCTTCTTAGCTTTGAGTACTAGGTGAGTTTTTAATACTTTAGCATACTTGCATGAGTGTGAGTGATTACCATGTCTAGCATGTGTGCCATGAGGCTAAATACTTACTTGCTAAATTGCATGAATGCCTATGGATGAAGGCTTGTTACTTGAATTGGAATGATTCAACGAGTGTATGTTTAAGCCCACTATGTCTAGTGGCAAATTCACGGCTTATACGTCCACTTTGTTGAGTGGCAAATTCAGAACTTTAAGCCCGCTTGAGGTGACAAATTCAAACCCTTTTCACAAAACAAACATAAAATTGAATTGTTCTAATTTGAGCAAACTAGTCTATATTTAATTGTGCACATCACATAGTAAAACTAGTTTAATAATCAAACAAGAGCGATAATGTTGATAAAAATCATATCATGATTAGTAGAGGCCGTGCTCAATTTATGATCTTTCTTCTCGCACTCCAAGTTCCCGAGCCGAGGCAACTTTGGTGATGACTTACACGCGGCCTTTGGCACGAAGTCATGGGTTTCTAAATTTTTCCAAAATAAAATATTTAGGTGGCGACTCAGATTTGGCAAAACAAATTCAATTTTGACATTTTTGATCCAAAAATCTATTTTCCAAACGATTTGTCGATTTGGACTCTTTGGTACTTATCAATTTCACATTGCACTTGTGAGATTAGATTCGTAACTACCAGTGCGACTTGTAGGGCTTTCTTCCGGGCTTCCAAAAGGAGGGGCGAAAAAGGCAAACCATACGAGCCTAATTGAGCCGTTTTATCCGCCTGAGAATTTTTTGACTTGTAGATGTGCTTGATCTGGAAACTATTGAAAAGGCGGGTGAGGGGAAGAATGATGTCCTTGTACGCTCGCATTATCTCTTCCTTCAGGTCGAACTCCCCAGTTATTTGTCCGACAACCAATTGGGAATCACTAAACACTTGGATATGGTCTACCCTAATGTCCTTGGCCAATCGAAGACCTACTATCGTGGCCTCATGCTCAAATTTCGTTATTACTCGTGGTTTAACAAAAATAGAGGGCACACTTGAAGTATTCGCCTCTAGGGTGGCGAGGATTAAACCACCGCCACCTTCTTTTTGGGATGAATCACAACATTAAGGGTCCGAGAACGGGATTGGTTGCCTTAGAAATGGCTTGTGGCTGTGAAGGGAGTATGTGCGCGGTAAGATTGGTGAATTCTAGGATGAAGTCGGCAACGGTTTGGCCTTTGATTACTGTTCAAGGTTGGTAGGAGATCTCGTATTGGCTTAATTCGACAAACCATAGCATGAGTCTGCCTGATGACTCTAGTTGTGGCAAAATTTTCTTTAAAGGTTAGTCAGTAAGGACCATGGTGGAATGGGCTAGGAAATAAAACCAAAGGCATTGGGAGGCGATGACCAGGGCCAGAACAATCTTCTAACAAGGATATTGTTGTTCGGTCCCCCGAAGTGCTCGGTTGATGTAGTAAACCGGGCACTGGACCAAGTGTGATAACCCTGTTCCTTATTATGCTAATTGGTCCTTAATATGAATGTGATTATGTGTTTGATATGATTTTGTGTGCCATTTATGTGAAAATATGTGGTTTTCAATTTCTATCTGTTCACCGTGGGAATATCTATTTGATTATTTGCTTTGGAAATTAAATTGAAGGCCTTATCACCACTTAAACCTCAAATCGATTACACCATTGTGATTAGCGTAATTTTTAGAGCCTACAGTGAAATTTAATTAGAAATTGGTTTGGATCAAATTAATTAGATTAAATTAAGGATATAGTGTCCAATTATTTAATAATTATAATTTTGATTAGTGGGACTTTTATATAAAGGGCCATATACATTCAATCTCTCTCTTTACTCAACTTGGCTGATTTTTAACTCTAAGCAAAGAGAGAGGGTCGCCAGAGAGAGAAGAAGGAGAGTTGGGTGTTTAGCTCAAGTTTGTGAAGATTGGAAGGCCAACTCTAGATTTGACCATAATTTGGGAAGATTAAAGCCTCTAGGTAAGTGAATTCATGAACTTTAAATTGTAATTTTGTGAATTCAAGTTTGATTAATGGTCAAGAACATGAATTTAATTGAGTATGATGAAATTGGGTTGGTTTTGTTGAATCAAGGTCAATGTATGCATGTAGGAAATTGCTATGAATTTCCATGTTTGGGCATAGAGTATGTAATCCATGTTGATTTTTGATTAAGGTCCATGTATTTGATCATCTCTTCACCAATTAAGTTGAGAACAATGAGTATCTCCCACATGCAAGTACAAACCATGGAGGTATTGGTCTTGAATGTTTGAATTTAATGTGTTGGTGATGAGTTTGGGTCGATTTGAGCCATGTATGTGTTTGATTCATGGAATTAAGCTTTATAATGTTGTAATTTAGTGTTTGTACCATGTTAGTACATGTATATATGAAGTTTGAGCTGAAATTATGTGTTTGGAGCCTTTGAATATCGAGTTGAAGCTCAAGAACATGTTCTGGAAAATCCAGAATTTTTTATGTCCGCTCGAGCGAGGAAACCGCCGCCGAGCGGAAATACAAGCTCCCAAAGATTTTCGCAGACTTGACGTCCGCCGAAAGGGAAGTTCACGCCGAAATGAGCTATTGTAACAACCTCGCATCGATTATCGATAAACTATCAATTAGCTACTAGTTATCGTTAAACCGAATCGATAATGACCGATAATTGAATTAATCAAGTATCAATGAACTGATTGAAATCAAACCTAAATTGAATAAGTTTACCTATTGAATTGCATATTGCATCTGCTTGATTGATTGATTATCTGCTTGAATTATACGCTTAAACGCCAATTGGAGGCCTTATCGCTTCTAATTAGGAACCGCTTAGTGTTTTGGACTCAAGAGAATATTTGTGATTTAATGGTATATTTATCTGAACATTGATTAGGAATGATTAAATTAGATTAAATACTGATTTAATTGGCAAGTTTGACTTATTTACACTTAGGCCACTTAGTGGCCCACTACTCCTCATATTTGAGCCATAAACAAAACACTTAATCAACATTTGATCAGCCATTTCTCTTTGTTTGCCGACCAAGAAGAGAGTTAGAGAGAGAGGGACTTGTTCTTGTTGATTTGCTTGAAGACTTGAAGTAAATTGAAGTGTATTTGCATAATTGAGCTTCTAGGCTTAAATTACAAGACTTAGGTAAGGAAACCATCATCCTCTTGTTGTCTTTAAGCTTCATCTTGCATGTATCATGGTTATAGAGAAGTCAAGACATGAATTTGCTCATATATGTTGAATTGGAACTCCATTGTTGCATGCATGGCCATATTGGTGCATTTTGGAGTTGAATTCATGATGGATTGTACATGCATGCTCATATTTCTAACAAAGTCCATATTTTCATTTTGTTTTCCAACTATTGAGCTCATTAGAGCAAGATTTGAACCTTGAATTTGGTTAAAAACTCATGCATATCATGTTTGCATGTTGTTCTTGAAAGTTAGTTTGAAATTGAGTTTAGTTGAACACCCTTGGGCCTTGATTTCTTAAATTGAGCTTTAAAATGTGTTATTCTATGTGTTTGAAAGAGTTTTCCAGAAAATGGGCCCAAGAGGATCGAATTGGGAGTATCAAAGTTGAGTTTTGAACTTGGAACACAACCTGCATTTTTCCAGATTTTTGTCTTCTGCTCGAGCAGGGGAAGGTCCGCTCGAGCGGGGAAAACAAGCTCCCAGTATTTTTTTGGCATGATTTATTCCGCCGAAGCGAGAAACGCGCCGAAAGCGAGAAATCGAGCATCCAAAGATCTTGCATGCCATCACCCGCCGAGCGAGGAATGTGCGCCGAGCGAGGATTGTGTGTCACGCCGAGCGAGATGTTGACGCTGAGCAAGGACTTTTGTTTGCTTGTCCGCCGAAGCGGAAACTCAACGCCGAGCGAGACCTGCTTTCACCGAAAATTCAAATTGTTTCCTATGCATCTTTGTATCCTCATTCCATCCTAGACATTCTAGGCCTAGTTTAAGACATCTTAATGAGGATAGATGAGAACACACCGAGGCATAATAGGAGTTAATTATTATACTTCCCAACCGTTAAACTTAGAGTGTGTTCAATTTGTTAATCGCTTAGGTTGGGTTTCAGACGCAGCTCTAGCTATAGCCCAATCTCTGTGAGTAACGACAGTAAAGATATGTTCAAAATGGTTATCTTTTGAATACTAAACGAATCGCTTATTGAACCGATATCGCTATCAATGAATGTATGTCTCAGATTCTCAATCGCATTATGGCATCCTTAGCACTTATCAAGCATCGTTACTATTACAGAGCTCGCTGGTTCCTCAGGAACCATACTGCATCGATTGATGGTTATCATCGGCGGGTTCATAAGACCGGCCCTCTTGGACCTACTGCTTATAAAGCTAATGGGTGTACCACATATGACCGATTGATCAAATATCAAAGATCAAACACTGCTAATGAACTGATTTCATTATCGTAAGGACATTCATTCATAACCTCTTTACGCATTATGTTATTCATCGGGCTTTAGCTCATGCTTATATATATATGTAGGTTCTCGCAGCCTGCATCGAGCTAGAGCGGGTTGGTCCCGCTTTGTCAAGCCACTTATGTGCCTCACCGTGAGGTTCCGAAGTTGCCATGCTATGGCTTGGGGTGTTTTATTGTCCCCACCGCCTCTCACTGCTTTGTACTACCGTATAGACTGCTTACTACTTATCAGATCAAGTATCGAGGATTAGGTCCCCATCAATGTTTGTAAATGATTGTATAGATTGTACTGTTTTGAACTGTATGAATGCATAAAAATGTTTTGGGCATACAGATTGTCACAGCTCAATGGACACTAGTTATTTTCAGATCTTCCGCCAGTTCTCAGACTGCTTAATTGTACTATCGTTTCAAGAGCCTTCAGAATCTCTCTTGACATCGCTCAAGTTACTTGCTAAACCCATAGGGCCGGTTTGGGTCGTGATTTATGTAGATCGAGTTCACGCCGAAAGCATCCGAAAGGCGCCGAGCGAATTTGATGCATCCAAGATTTTTGCAAACCTCATGGGTCCGCTGAGCGAGGAAGTCCACGCCGAAGGGACCCTATTTCTAAAAATTTTGAAAGGGCATTCGTGTTTCGCTTATTTTCTTTCACTTCTAAGTACTTTAGGCATGCATTAAGCATTACAAATGAATTAAAGGGATAAGAATAAAGCCTAAAGAGGAATACGTGAATTAAAGAACTAATTGAACCATTTGTGACCCATATATATTATGTGATGCGTAGGTCAAGCCCGTGGCAAATCAACCAACCGATCATCGTGAGTAATATCTTGACAAAGATATCAAATATGTTGTTGTCCAATTGCTTACTTTTATATAAGTTTATAAGTTTGTTAATTTGATTGGTGGACAATGTTTGCTATGCCAAATGAATGGGCCGAAGGCCAATTTGACATGAAAGTATGAATAGGCCAAAGGCCAGTTTGGCATGAAAGTATGAATGGGTCAAAGGCCAGTCTGACATGAATAAATGAATGAATGGGCCAAAGACCAGTCTGACATAAATGAATGAATGGGCTAGAGGCCAAGATAACTCAATGATAGAATGACCGGCCGAGGCCAAGATGATCTCAATGAAAGAATGAATGGCCAGAGGCCACCGACATGAATGAAAGACAAATGGGCCAAAGGCCACTGACATGAATGGATTGGGCCCGAGGCCGTCCGAAGTGTTTGGAACCGAAGTCACTTGACCTATAGCTATTTATATACTAAATAGAAATATGAATTGGGCCTAAGGTCGTTCGATGTATACTGTTCCAATGCATCTTCTTCAATTGATATTATTCACTGGACTTCCGCTCACGCTCATCCATGTGTTTGTAGGTGAGCCAAGAAAGGTCCAGACCCAGCCTCAGTGAAGTCTGTGTGGAACAACCAAGGTTTTGGAGAGTCACGCCTGCCTCACGCACGAGACTCGTTTTCACCCTTTTGTTATGTACTTATATTTTGTCATGTTGGTAAAGACTTTGAATCTGTTGTGTATAGTTCTCATGGGTTGACTTAGACTTAAATGATCCTGTCTGTACGGAACCTTATGCTACTATATTTTCTTAAGTGAGTTATTAACATGTATGTGTATGGTTTGTTATGACGTGCCATGTAAGCACAGCTCTATGGACAAAGTTTTAAAAATTGCTTCCGTTTGGCCCCTTTACTCTGATGAGTTATGTTTGGTTTAATTTGAGGCCGTAGGTAATCTCGTGATTACTGGCCGGTTATGGCCTAAACCCATAGGGGCGGGTTCGGGTCGTGACACCAAGTCTTCCTCTCTAATTAAGGCAGCATTAACCGTGGTGTTGTAAACGGCTAGGTAGAGGAAAATGGTCTCCCCTGGGACTACTTGGGAGCGTAGGGAAGGGTTCGCCATGCATTGTTTTAGTTGTTGAAATACCTTTTTGGACTCGATGTTCCAGTTGAAAAGCGTCCGAAGAACCTTGAAGAATGGAAGGCACTTATCGCTGTTCTCGATATGCAGCCATTGAGGGTCGCTATTATTCGCCGTGAGCCGAACCTCCTTCACCGCTCGGGAGATCGATTTCTATCAAGGTCTTGATTTTTTTCAAGATTGGCTTCAATACCACTTTGACTCACCATAAACCCCAAAAACTTACCAGAACCAATGCCGATGGCGCACCTCTCTGGATTAGGCTTCATCTTATACTTGCGCAAGACCTGGAAGGTTTCCCGCAAGTCAGATAGGTGATTTGAGGAGAGTTTACTTTTGACGAGCATGTCATCAACATAGACCTCTATATTCCTACCTATTTGATTTTTGAAAACGACATTAACTAGCCGTTGGTAAGTGGCCCCCACATTCTTTAAACTGAAAGGCATCACACGGTAATAATAAATCCCTCTATCAGTAATGAAAGAGGTGTGCTTCTGATTGGCTACGTATATTAAAATCTGGTTATAGCCCGAGAACGATCCATAAACGAGCATCTAGTGTCCGCTATCAAGGCCGATTAATAAATCTATTCGGGTAGTGGGTAACTATCTTTAGGGCAAGCTCGATTAAGGTTGAAGTAGTCAACGCAGAGTCTTCATTTGATGTTATTTTTCGAGCTAGTACCACATTGATAACCACTAGGATAGTCTACGCTTAATAAATTGGGCCTTCAATAGCTTGTCTACTTCAATGGCGAGATTGTTGCGCTTTGGGTAGAAAATGTGCTACTTTTGGCGAATCACGTAATCGAGGCTTGATATCGAGATGATGAGTAATGAAAGAAGGATCGATGCTTGGCATGTCCGAATGATTAGAGAGCTATGAGGTCGGCCTTGGCTCGAGGAGACAAATAGCTAGCAATCTTAATCGCCCTTATTAGATCGTGAGCGTTGATGGGCACTTCTATTAACTCTTCTACTAGTTCTCGCCGACATTCTCATCATCCCCGATGTCAAGACCTTCTATGATTATAGCTTTTTCATTTTTACTTCTTTTAACGGCGACGAATATTCTCTAGCCACGATCTACTCACCGACGCGTGCCGATTCCATGATCACTGGGAATTTTATTGCCAAGTGGTAAGTGGATGTCACAACTTGGAAAGCATTGAGAGTCAGGTGTCCAAGTATGACGTTATAGGCAGAGGGCAATCAACAACCGTAGGCGAGAATCCTCATAGTTTGCGCTGGTGCTCGTTTTAGTGATTGGCGTGTCAATGGACCTCGATAGAGATTACCCGGTCTCCGTGAAGCCAACTAAGGGTGTTTACAGAGGTGATAACTTTTCTTTACCAATCTAAAGTCGCTTGAAAGCATCGAGAAGATAATGTCCGATAAGCCGCCATTGTCGATGAGCAAACGCCAAACTTTGTAGTTGAAAAGAGAGAGGAAATGACCAAGGGTCATTATGGGTATCGGACGCCTTCACAATCAGATCTATGAAGGTAATCGATTCCAACCACCGCTATTGCTTGGGAGGTCGGTCAACCATTGTTACTTCTTTGTCTGACCCTTGTTTGATTCGAGCTTTCTGGCTGCGTCGGCCGAGATGGTCCGCCAGACGCGAGTCCACCGCCATGACCTCGATTTCTCCAAATAGGAGAGTGGGGCTCGGAGCTCGAGGTTGGTGTTGGTTTTATCACCATACCGCCAGGTTGATCACGGCCTTGGTGGGGTGCGCTCATAGTCCACTTTGAGAGGTCGATTTCGTCTTTGGTGAGGTCGTATGCGCGGAACCAAGAAAGCGTTCTCGACGGACCAAGTCCTTGACTTGATCCTTAAGATTGATGCATTTGTCCGTGTTATGGCCATTATCGCGTGGAAACGACAAGATTTGGACCGATCCCATCTAGAAGGAAACTTGAAAGGTTGGGGCCATTTCAAGTCATAATCTTGTTAGATTTGGTTTAGGACGCGCTCCATTGGCGTGTTAAACGACAGCAATTAGGAGGAGCCGCTTAATCGGCGAAGGTTGGTTGAGATGAGTGTATTGGGATGTCTAGGTTCGACTCTTTTCTCTTGTCTTTGGGCTATGATGGTTTAGGTGTAGAGTTTTCACGTTGCCGCTCATGTATTTCGGCTTTGCAAGGAGGATGGCCATGGTTGCTGGAAGGTTTTTGGAGAGGGAGAAGAGGAAATCCGACGGGCACAGACTGGCCATGAAGGCTGTTAAGATGACCTCATCATCATTCTCCTCAACCTAGAGGGTTTCTAAATTAAAACGAGTGACAAAGCTACGCAACGATTCCCCGTTGGTTTGGCGAATATTCAGTAGCTGAGTCGTCAAACGTCGTTGATGCTGAGTGCCAATGAAATAACTCATGAAGGAATCACTTAGCTATTGAAAAGTGGTGACAGCATTCGGCGGTAGTTGACTGAACCATAGTCGCTCCGACCCCTTGAGTGTCACGGGAAAAGCACGACACATGATTTCGTTGGGGAAAACATGGAGGATCATGAGGGTCTTGTAAGCTTCCAAATGTTCGATCGGATTAGTTGTGCCATCGGCTGTGTCGATTGACGATCTTGAACTTGGAGGGTAGGGTTTATCCTTGATGGATGTGGTAAAATGGAGTTGGTCAGGAAGGTTGGTTCAGATGTTCTACATGACCCCTCAACTCGAGCTTCATGGCTCAGCCAAGGCCCCAAATAGGAACATTGTCTCCTTTAGAGAGAAGTGAGAGTTGAATGCTACTAGCCTCACCTTCAGGGACAGGAGCATGGTGTGATGGATGTGAGCCCTAAGGGGGGTGCAGGTCCTGAGATGGGGGCCGTAGACCCTCTAAATTTAACTAGTGAGCTTGTGGGATGAAAGGCTAAGAAAAGGTCCTCGAGTAGCATGTGGTTAGAATGGGTAGCTTAGAGTTTGTTCCCGCCAGAGAGATGTCTTGTGGTGGAGGAGAGACAGAGAGATCCCGCTAGAGCAAGGCATTGATCAAGGCCTGGTTATGCTCGGTCAATTGATTGATGTTATCGGTGAGTTCTGTGAAATATGGAAGTGGGTTATTTGGGTTGGAGGACTCGGCTTCAAGGTTACCAACATTGTGTTGTGAAGCCATAGACCGGTCGTGACCATCCACTCTAACATAGGAGATGGGTTTTAATGGGTTGCTCGGTAACAATGAACACAACCTGCCGACTGCAGATGATTTCCCAGACGACGCCACCGATAATACAATAACTTTAACTAAGATGGGTCGACCGATCTATGCTTCCAACGGGTCTCACGACCTTGATGTCCACGAAGAGTGCTCGCAAAAGGTCCAGAGGAGAGATAATCTCCCAACACGCCTCACGATCAAGTTAGGTTAGGGCAGATTGATTTTAGAGAGAGAGAGAGGGAGAGAAAGAGAGAGAGAGAGAGAAGTAAATGGGGTAAAAAACTTAACCTCTAACGTATCTCGAAGGCTTCCGTATATCCTTTGCTCATCATTTCCTTGTCTATTCTAAGTTGTCTTGTTGGCCGAAAGTCTATGGCCTAGTTAACATCGTTCATTGTGATTCTGCATACTCCGACATGAGAGGTCTTACTGCATTTAATACTATAGTGGTCTCATTAAATAGCTGATGTGTGAGTGCAATAACTTTGCAGGATCTTTGTCTGTTCACGTGGTTAGCTCCTTACCTGAAAGTGTTTGAATGCTATTGGTCCTAGGCCAACATTGGCTTCTCAAAGTTACTGGGCTTACTGGGCTTTAACACAAGGGCCATGAGTTGGGCCCTGAGCCGTGGGTTGGGTGCCCTTGAGTGCCCATCAGTATCATCACTATACTAATGTGGAGGAGATATTATTAAATTTGCTGAGGAGCTCTTTCTGTCTCTTTCTCAATTTCTTGCACATAAAAAGCTTGGTTAGAACTTGGAAGTTATGCCTGAGGTATCCAAGCAATTTTTGGAAAAGTTGTTGTTGTGAATGTATGTGAATTTTGCCGTCATTGTTTTATCATTGTAATTTCATCTATTATTGTGCTTCCATCACAATTTAACTATGGGAATGATACTCATGAGTTTCCGCTCACACCTCTTCGTTGCTGCTGTGAGTTCAGTTTTATTGTTAGTGATTTCAAGTATTGTTGCACATGAACCTAGTCTAGGTAAGAAGGATTGACTTCCAATGTTGGATGCTTTGTTGTTTTTAAACTAGATTGGATGTGTCAAAATAGAGTCTGATAGGGGCTATATTGAGTCGTAGGGCTAGAAATAATGAGCGCTATGAAATTTCACAGGGTGAAGCCTGCAAAAGGAAAAGGACGTCTTCATGTTTTAATGAGGAGAACCCACCACTAATTCCCAGCCTTCTCGATGAGATATCAATCCAAATTCTTGCCAGACTTCTTAGAATTTTCCACTTGGGTGTAAAATTAATCTCACGGAGCTAGAAAGTTCCCATTGTGAGTTTTGAACTTTATAAGGTCAAAAAAGAGCTTGGAACAATTGAAGAGTGGCTCTATTTTTGGCGAAGGTCGAAGATGATAAGCTTATGTGGTATGCTTTGGAGCCATTGTCCAAGAAATGGCAAAGGCTGCCACCAATGCCCAATCTCAACGAAGAAGGATCTAAAAGGGGGCCTATTAGGCCTTCGGATGTGGAATATGGTGGGATCAAATAGCAGAATTGCAGATGCATTGGATCAAATGCCGTTTTGTGGTTGTGCAATTAGGGCTGTTTGATGGCTACATCTATGTGCTAGGATTTTTCTAGAGCATCGACTATGAATTGTGTCCTGTGTTACGATCTAATTCTAAACCGTGGATCAAATGAGTCCAGTGTCAATAGGTAGAACTTATTGTTAGACTTGTGTCTTAAACAAAAAACGCTATGTTTTTTTTTTTTTTTTTCTTGAGAGAGTTTTTTTTTATAAATCCTCTTCTAAGAGTTTTGTTTCATTTAACCCATATTCTTTTTTTACTATTCTATTAGATCCTATTTGAGGTAAGAAGACCAAAACACCCTCAATCTCTCCCGCCTCTATTAATGTTAATATTTAATGTTGATTGTCATTATGTTTGGTAGTTCCTATGCATCAGATGTTAACTCATATTATATTTATATTAATTTGAAATAAATTTTATTATTGTGTTGTCAATTACATGATGTGATTCTCCACATCATGTAATTGAAATGAATATTCACATCATTATATTCACATTAATTTGAAATGAATTTTTGTCATTGTGTTGTCAATTACATAATGTGAATATTCATACTAAAACATATGAATGTGAACGTTCACATCACTACATTAGATAAGAGAGAATGTTCACATGTTGTGAACATTCACATCACTACATGTTGTGGATAATAATGTGTTGTCTATTAAAAATATAATGAATGTTATTTTTAATGCGCTGTCAATTAAAAATAAGAAGGTTCACATGTTGTGAACGCTCACATCAGATGAGAGAGAATGTTCACATTATTTTTATGTGTTGTCAATTAAAAATATATTCACGTTATATAATAATATAAAATAATAATATCAATGTTATTTAATTTGTATATAAAATTTCCCATGCCTTGGTCCTTTCCCTTCTCTCTCCCCCAACATTAAATATCAATATTAAATATAATGGTATAAGAGTCTAAAAAAATAGTGCAAATCAAGAAAAGACTTTATGAAATAAAAGTATAAATACATGGGATTAAGTGAGTTAAAAATTCCTTCATAGACTTCGGTTAGAACACTTCTAAATGAGATTTATCAATAAAAATCTTTTTTTTTTATTATTTTCAATCCATGAATGAAAATAGTCTTAATAAACAACTTCTTAGAGCATCTCCAATGGTTATTGCTATAATGTCATTGCTATTGCTATAATTTGGCAATGAATAGTACTATTTTGCCAAATTATAGTAATGGTACTCCAATGGTCATTTGCTATTTTGGCAAATCTTAACCAACTTTCCCTCCAAGTTTGTAGGTGTTGTTTGGATACAGGTTTTTTTGTGATTTTATTTTTGTTTATTTTTTGTCTTTTGTGACATTTTTTAACTGTTTGTAAAAGAATTATATATTTATATTATTCCCGACTAGACAAATATAAAAAATGAAAAAAAAATTGAAAAATTAGAAAAAAAATATAATTCACCCCACCAAAAAATATATCACTGTACTTATCTCGTAATTGTTTATTTCAAAAAATATATTTACTTTTTCATTATACTTTATTGAAAAATTTAAATTATACTAAAAAATAGTCAACATTATACATTGCAAAAATAATATTATATTCTTTTGTAGAAAATACTCAAAAATAAAAATAAAAAAGAAATTTCATTACAAATTTTTTTAAAAAAATGACATTGCAAATAAAGACTAACAATTACATTAAAAAACAAATGATATTGCAAAATTAAAAAATATATTATCTCGTAATTATTCATCGTGAGGTAGAGGAAATAGTAATTTGGGCTCGACATTTGAGGACCATTTGGTAAAACTCTCATTTTTTTGCATTGTGTAATACACTTTCATATGAGGGTCCAAATGAGAAATGTCCGTAGTCATTATCATATGTTCTTCCTTTTTCATCTCATGTTCTTGTCTTCTGATATCAAAATCATATTTTTTCATCTCAAGTTCTTTCACCCCGTGGTGCTTGAATCCTTTTTCCTCTCTTTCATCTTTTTTATTTTCCTTCTCAAAGAAGGTGTTGGTTAAATGTCTCCAATTGTATGCTCATTTTTAGGCTTTAGCTTCAACGACTTGATTTCTCCAAAATAATTCTTTTGTAGCTTTTCTATCTATAGGTCTTTACCCATTACGTAGACATCGCCTCTAACCAACAGCTTGGATTGTTACCAACACTTGACCGGTGTCATCTTCAAGAGAAATACAGCTTATCCATAGGAGAATCAAATAATTAGGGAAAAATGGTGTATGTATCCTTGACTTTATCAGGTTCATAAGATCTACATCTTGCCACCTGATATTGTTTTGCAAGATTTGCCAATGATGTTCAAAAACAAAATGTTTGTTTTCATCTTGATGGTATAACAGTTTTGCTTGAAGTATCTATATCAATAAAATATTAAATCAATTAATTAGTTAATTTTTATATAAGATAAAAAAAAAAAAAACTAACATAATAAATGAAAATGAAATCTTACTATATAAACTTGTGACATCTCACTTGGATTTAGATTTTCGACTTTCGCTAAACACCCACAAAATTTATTGCAACATTTCATGATTACACCCCATCAAGATGAGATAGACACTTATGTTCTTAAGCGATCATTCTGTAGCGAGTAATAATTTTCAAAAATTCTTCCCCAAAAATGAGCATGTGATTGCTAACTTCCAACAATTGGGTTTTTAGTAATGTGACACCAAGCTCTACAAATTACCACATCTTCTTGAGTAGTGAATGATTTTTCTCTCTTTGTATTTTATGAACCTTCCATACTGATTGTGTGAAAAATTAAAAAGAAAACTATAATTGAAAGAAAAATAGTTGTTGTGAACTCAATTGGTGAAACTAGGTATGTGTATTTATACTATTATAAAAATATTACCGCTTTTTAACCGCTTAATTTATAGTCATGGTGTATTGTCTGCTTGGAAAATGGTCGCTTTTTACTTCCATTGAAATAGAGTCATTGGCTCATGTTACACATTCCAAGGCACTACCCCATCAAGTTAGATTATATAGATCCAACGAGTGAGATTACACCCCATTTCCTTTCCAAGACATCGCTTTTTCATTTCCTTTTTCTCATTCTCGACATACACCCCATCACTTATCTCTCTCTTCTTTTCTATATCTCTTCCTTTTACAAACCCTATCTCTTCTCTATCTTCAATTGGAGAGCTAATTGGGGTTGAGTTTGGGGTTTCAAGAGACGCTTAGGGATGAGAGAAGAACTTCTTAGCACAAATCGGAGGGAGGGTTGGTGATCTTCAATGGCGTTGTTTGAGGAGATAGACGATCGCCGATTCTGTACCTTTTCTCCACTTTTCTTGTTTGACAGTGATGAAGTCCATGGATTCAGGTACCTTTCCTATGGATTCATGGATTCTGGTACCTTTTCTATAATTCACTTTTCTTGTTCATGGATTCATGGAATCATGGATTCAAGATTCATGGATCACCTTGTCTATAAATCACCTTTTCTATGGATTCATGGATTCAGATTCTTGGATGAGATGAAGTCCATGGATTCAGGTACCTTTTCTATAAATCATTTTTCTTGTTCGTAGGTGTTGTTGATTTTGTTGAGATTTATTGATTTGTTTGAGAGTGATTTATTGATTATTGTTGATTTTGTTGATTCTATAAAAAAAAACTTTGCTGATTTTGAGTAAATTAAAAAAAAATTATTGAATTTTTTTTTTTTGGGTGAATTCTTATTAAAAAAAAATGGTGAAACAATCCCTAGGAGGGAGAGAGGGAGGAAAACAATGGTTTAGGCCGAAGTTATAATAAATGGCAACCGCTAAAGCTTATGTGAAATTTGACACAAGCTTTGGCATTTCTCAAATTTGATAGCTGCTATATTCAACTATTGGAGCATCATTTTTCAACACAATTGCTATATTATAGCAATGGCAGCTCCAATGACAAACCATTGGAGATGCTTTTATAAAACCAAAACCCTAAAACAACTTTAGTTACATTTTTTATTTTCTTTATTTTTAATTTTTTAAAAACAAAAATAATAAAAACATTCGTTATTTTTATTTTATTTTATTTTTGTGCTAAAATAACTTTTAAAAAATTTAAAAATATTTTTTGGATTTTTTTTCTAAAAGTTGGTTTGTAAAATATTCCCAAAATGTTTCCAATAATGATTTGTCAATCAATTTTTTTTATATATATTTTTAAATAAATGAAAACAAAAAATAGAAAACAAATACACAACCAATGAATCAAATATGCCCTAGATATTGGTCACATTTTAAAAAGAAAATAAAATAAGTGTTGTGATTCCCATCACATCTATGTCAATTATATTGGATCACAATCAAACAAAGCTTTAACTCTCAACTTCCATCTCCTTCGAGAAATTTGAAGTTTAAATTGATTAAATTATCAATTGGCTGTGAAATGCATCGGGATGATTTGGGATTTGTTTATTTTTAAAAAAAAATTTGGCTTATTTTTGTTTTTAATAAATTTTTTTTTAAAATTTAAAAAAAAAAACTTAGACTTTTAGATTCGGTTCGACAAAACATATTAGATATTTTTTTTATAAAAAATCAGAGAAGACAAAAATAAATCAAAAATAGGGAGCTTTTTCCATAAATCCATCTTTAATTACTTATGTTCCATTCAACTCATATTCTTTTTGATTATTCTATTAGGTCCTATTTGAGATAAGAAGACCAAAATACCCATTTCATCTACTTATGTTCTATTTAGTTCATATTATTTTCCTATATTTCAATAAGTCCTATGGGTAACATAATTACCAAAATACCCCTAATGTATCTACTTATGTTCTATTTAATTCATATTATTTTCTTATGTTTCAATAAGTCCTATGGGTGACATAATTACCAAAAATACCCCTAATGTGAATGTTCACACCGCCAATGTGAATGTTCATATCGTCAATGTGTAAGGCGTTCTATTATGTACAATGTGAATATTCACATTCACATTGATAGAGCGTAAAATTAGCTCATGCGTGGCTTAGCCCGGCGCCAGTGACAATGTGAATATTCACATTGACATATTAACATTCACATTGATAAGACTGTAAAATTGGCCCGCGGCCCGAGGCGAGCCCGGTCCGGCCCGTGACAATGTGAATATTCACATTGATAAGATCAGTAATTGGTTCATATGCCGGCGAGCCTACCGGCCCATGACAATGTGAATATTCACATTGACATATTAACATTCATATTGATAGAGTGTAAATTAACTCGCGTCTCGCTGCCCGCTGGGCGTCTTACTCAGCCTCGTGACAATGTGAATTTTCACATTGATAAGACTGTAAAATTGACTCAAGATCCCACGGATCTGCCGGCCTGGCGGCGTGGCGAAGCTCGACCACCAGGACAATGTGAATATTCACATTGACATATTAACATTCACATTGATAAGAGTGTAAAATTAGCCCGCTACGTGAGGCTCGGCTCCGCCACGCAGGCCGCCCGGCCAGGATAATGTGAATATTCACATCGACATATTAATATTCACATTGATAGAGTGTAAAATATTCAAGACGACATTTCAAGTTGGGCTGGCGGACCCGGCCTAGGCTTGAGCTTAGGCCGGGCGCCCGCCATTTTTTTAATTCTTTATAATTTTTTCTACCAAAATTTTATTATTTTCTACAAAAAAAGACATTGTGCCTCAGTGGGCTGGGCCTCCTGATCGAGCCTCAATCACCGGCCGCTTCAGTGATGGCCTAGGCCTAGGGTCTTGATATGCTCCCGGACCCAAACGAGCTTGGTCAGTCGCAGGGCTTCGAGTAGCCCACAGGCCGCGGCCCAATTCTACATTCCTATCAATGTGCATGTTAAAATGTCAATGTGAATATTCACATTGTCAACGGGCCGAGTCGAGCCTACCCCGGGCCGAGGGCGAGCCGGCAATGACAAATTTTACACTCCTATCATCAATGTTAATATGTCAATGTGAATATTCACATTGTCACTGCCCGCCAAGACCGCTGGGTCATACGGTTTCGCCACCCACGGTCATGCAATAATTTTACACTCTTATCAATGTGAATGTTAACATGTTAACGTGGATATTCACATTGTCAACGGCCGAGCTTCGCCCGGATCATGGCGGCGGCTTTTCGCCCACGAGTCATGAAATAATTTTATACTCTTATCAATGCGAATGTTAACATGTCAACGTGAATATTTACATTGTCAACAAAGTCGGCCGTCCGCTGCCGCCACTTGCCGTGAGGGTTTCGGCACCACGTATGCAGCTAATTTTATACTCAGATCAACGTGAATATTAATATGTCAATGTGAATATTTACATTGTCAATCGCCGCCCGCCTCGAAGTTGTCCACGGCCGCTATGGGTTTTGCAGCCACGGCCCGCCAATTTTATACTCTTTTCAATGCGAATATTAATACGTCAATGAATATTCACATTGTCAACGGAAGCCCGCCTACGCATGTGCCGCGGGCGGTTTCGAAAGCACCACGGCGCGCTAATTTTACACCCTATCAACGCGAATGTTAATACGTCAACGTGAATATTCACATTGTCAACGGGGGTCGAGCCCACGCGCCACGGCAGTTTTGGTCACCACGACGCCGCCAATTTTATACTCTTATCAATGTGAATGTTAATACGTCAATGTGAATATTTCAACGCATTATCCGCCGGCCACGCCATGCGGCTTTTTGGTCGCCTATGGGTCGCGAACCAATTTTGATACTTTTATCAATGAATGTTAATATGTCAATGTGAATATTCACATTGTCAATACATGAGCCGCCTACGGATCATGGGCGGGTTTCGCCGCCACGGACGCGCCAAATAATTTTACACTCCTATTAATGTGAATGTTAACATGTCAACGTGAATATTCACATTGTCAATCTGGTCAGCCTCGCCTACCGACGGGTTTCGCCGCCCATAGGCCAATTTCACATTCCTACCAATGTCAATTTTAAAATATGAATGTTCACATCATAAATTGCTAACTGCTCAAAAAATATTTATAAGGGTATCAAAATTAAATATAAGGGCATAAGTGTCCAAGAAAATAGTTTAAATCAAGAAAAGGACTTTATGGAATAAAACGATACATACATGGACTAAATGGATTAAAAAATTCTTTCATGGACTTCTTGGGCTAAAACACTGATTTATCAATAATTTTCCTAAAAATAATGGAGTCACTTACCTATTTTTGGTTTTCCAAAAATACTTTTTAGAAAATTTTACTTTCTTATTTTTTGTGTTTTTTTGTTTTTACTGAATTTTTTAAATATTTTAAGCAATTTTTTAATTTTTGGATACACCTAACATAAATACACATAAAAAGTATAATTTTTGTGAAAAAAGTCTTTTAAAAATTCACTAAACACCAAAAATACAAAAAAAAAAAAAAAAAACGAGAATTCAGTATATTTTTTGTATTTTTATGTATTTATTAATTTTTAAAAATATTTTTTCACAAAATTTGTACTTTTTAGATACATCTAAAGGTGCATCAAAAAAAGTAAAAAAAAAATGCTTCAAATTTTAAAAATATTCACTAAAAACAAAAAATAAATAAATAAAAAATTTAATTTTAAAAAAAATTTAATCCAAAAAACTCAAAATCATAATAGAAACAACTGGTAGGCTGGAATCACTTTCGAAGCAAGCCGACCCAGCCCATAGCTGGGGGCCCAGCTCATGCATTTGTCGCGATTGGACCGTCAGCCTCGCTTTAAAAGTGTTGGGCTGAAAATGAACCAGTTTCATTAAATTCTATTCAAACAATTTATTTATTTATTTATTTATTTATTTATCATAATATAACTTTAATTAATAGTTAAATTACAACGTATACAAACCTCACTTTTTCATTTTTTCCAGGATCACTTTGTTAGTATCTAAACAATTCAAAAACGCTTGTTAATGAATTTTAGACAAAACTTTCATTCTTATAGAATATTTCTAGAGTAATGAATTTAAACAATTATAAGTTGTATTGTATGCATGTCTTCTAATTTTCTTTCCTGGAACCTAAAATTATATACATATATATATAATTCATATATCTCTATGATTGATACATCAGGCCAATCACAACACTTCATTTTGTAGGATATGTCTCAAAGCATACCTAAATTGTTTAATTGAATCATAACAAATTATTAATATTCAAAAAATATTCCTAACACAATCTACATTTAATTGATCAAATAAAATTTCAATAACTTGGTACAAGAACATAGCAAATTTGTTGTACCAAGTTAAAAGAAGTATACTCGAAATAGGTATACTTGAAATTAGTCTCCAATCCATACAATACAGAGCCAAGTCGACAATCAGATCCACCGACTCTTCTTCTTTCTTTCTTCTTCTTGGATTAGTCGATTAATGAAGGACGTGTCTACCATCTTCAGAAGCTTCAAGAATGTTTCCATGGTGAGCAAGCTATCTGATCCAGCTTGATGGCTTTTCCCAGCCGCACGATCAACACCGAGTGCCTTAGCCGCTCTCCAATCCACCGCTCAATCCATTGCAATCCCTCATCAAGTGCTTTATATCATACACATTCCAACCAAAGTAATAATGCACCATAGCCATGAAAGTTTGAGGTTCTCAGGCAACTCTCTGTGCGTCAACATCTTTATCAAAACCCGAAATCATATCCACTGTGAAAAGTCACCCATCTCTTCAACTGCCTTCTGCAAACCAGTCCCGCCCACAAAAGCATCTACGCAAACTCTCTCGTATCGATTCCCTCTTCTCTGTTGTTCTTGAAATCAATTCCTTGCCCCTTTAAAAGCTTGATCGAATCCGCGTCACGAAGATCATCGGACTCGATGTCGAAGTCTCGGAAATTGAATTGCCACACGTAACAACTGCCTGTGTACAAGTCGGGAAGGTTGCCTTGATTGTCCGACAGAGTGAGACCCACTTGTATGAGGTTTAACGCGTCCACATTTGATTTCATAAGGAAATAGTTGTCAGAGGGAGACAGACAAGAGTAATGCTTTTCGGAGAAGATGATCGTCCCTGGAAATTCAGTGTCCATTGCCACGTTTGGATAATCATCAAGAACTCGACGAATCAAACCGAACTCAAAACTCAAGTTATCAGCCCAAACATCACGAACAATCACACAGCGAGACATTATGAATTTCTGAATTTACAAATTTTTTTACTTATAGAGAGTAGTGTGGATGTGTGTATATATAGTAGAGTAGTAGTTTAATGGAAACCTTTTCCTAATAGAATTGGATTTGAAGAAAAATAGAGTTTGATTTAGGAAACTACGGATTTCAAAAAAAATAGAGTTTGATTTAGGAAACTATGGATTTCAACAAAAAAAAATAGAGTTGGATTTAGGAAACTACCTTATTATACTTTTTGATTTTCTATACACGCTAATACCTTAATACTTACACATTTTAAAAAATACGTTAATATTCACTTTTTTTATACATAACGTGTTTCAAGAAAATACGCTAATACTCACTTTTTTATACATAACGTGTTTCAAGAAAACACGCTAATACTCACCTTTTTTTTTATATATAATTTATTCTCATTTGTTTGTCTTGAAGTATGATCTCCTAACTGATAACTAAGTATCTAAGTTAGTTTATACGCATCTTAATTAATTTTGAAAGATGTATCCCACGCCACTTGTGAAGGTATATTTAAAGTCAAAGCAAATACGCTAAGTGATTCATCCGAAATTACGCCCACATTAAGTCAATTAATGGAGAAAAAGAAAAAAGAAAAATAAGAGAGAGAGAAAAAAAAAAAAAAAAGAACAGAAACAGAAACCATTTTGTCTTTTTTGCCTTAACCTTTTTTCTTTTCCTCCACAAATATTCAAATCCAACATCCAACCATAGTCTTAAGAAAAGGAGAATACAAAATGGTTACTTGAACTGAACTACATGAACCAAATTTTGGAATTCATACAATTACTAAAATGTTTTGGCCTTTTATTATTCAATCAAAACAACATTCCAAAATTAGTTATTATTTTTGTTTATGAACAATAAACAAGTAAATCAAAGAAACATAAACACATACGCATCAAAGAATTGAAAAGCTAAATTTGAAGAAATTAAGAAATCCTCATTAGTCTCCATTTTCCCTATTCTGAGCTCTCCTTCTACTACCCCATGATACCTCCTGTAGTTGTGTTGCACGGTAACCAGACCTTCTTCTCAACTCAACAATTTGGCCTTTCCATCTCTTCCTTTCAAGTTGATCACCGCCAACATCGATCTTATAGGTTCCTGCAAAATCTCCCATACTAAGTTCATGATTGTGCTCTTCGCGCGACACAGAATCCAGTAGGGTCTTGTAAGCCTCATGCAATTCAACAAATATCCTCGCGGACTCTTCCTTCTCTGAAGGATGGCAGACGTCAGGATGATATTTGAGAGCCATGGTTCGATAAGCTCTTTTTATCTCATCAATCCCGCATTGTTAGAGCTAGAGAGAGTTCTTTGTAGAAATTAGTGGTCTCATTTTCACTAGCCTTGCACGAAATGGCGATGAACTTTGGAGGCCTGTTGGAGTGACTAGTTAGTGCACTATAAAGAACCGGCTTAGCACCATTTAGACTTGAACTTAGAGAAACCACCATGACTATATATCTCAACTTGGATTGCATATAGATGTCCTAACTGTTGTGAGAAATTTGTACATATATATATTCAGCATACACATGGATTTTCAAGTTACTTTCATAAAATTAATTATAATTAATACGATTATTATTTTTATAAGTGTATCACAAACATAAAGATTTATATGACAGACCGGGCCTACTATTGAATTGGTCATATTGACTTAAAAGAACAAAGATTAATTCAATGTTAAAATGCGTTTTTGCTATGTAATTATCGATGATTGTGACATATTATGATAAAACATGCTGTCAACATTAGGTCTCTTTCTATGTTAGCATTTTTGGATGCATTCTCATGTCTGTATCTGATTAGTTAATGTAAATAGCCTTAATAATTGTTATTTTAATTTATTGCATGGTCCGAAAAACCTAGTAGAATTAAGTATTAAAAAGTTACTTTCAATATGATCTTTGCTCTAAAATCGAGAAGAAAAAATTGTTTGTAGCATTTGGATAGAGAATGAGACACGACTTATTCTTCAAAATTTTACGAATTTTGTTAAAAAGTATTCTTTTTGGAAACTTATTTTTTAAGTTAAAAGTCAAAAAATTACTAAATTAGTCAAAAAGTCAACAACTCATACCAAAAAGTTTAAAGATTCTTTTCTTTACTTTTGCACATTTTTCGTAATTAGTCCAAAAAGTCATCCCAAATATACAAGTTTTTTACCTATCTTTTAGCCAAATAATCAAAAGTTACTAAATTAACTCGCTCTCAAACGAGGAACATTTGTTAAGGATTAAATTTTTTTTTAACTATGTCCATTATCATAGAAAAAAGGATTAGTTATAAATATATTTTGCTAGAGACTAAAATGTCATTTTCTTAAATTCTTTCTATTTTAACATTATATACTTTTCATAATGAATTTTTTTTTTTTTTTAATCACCAAAATAAATACCTTTATTTTAAATGACTTTGGTGGTTTTTTTTTTTTAATTTTTAATCATAATTAAATTATATAGTGTAAGAAAAATGAATCTAATTTTTTTTAAAAAAAATAAAGGGCATATAATTTATATGGTGTAAGAAAAATGAATTTAAAAATTAAAAAAATAAAGGACGTAATTTTTTATATTTGTCATAGAAATAAAGAGCAGTTAAAATTATAAAAAAAATCAGGGAAGTCATTTAAAAATATAGGTATTTATTTTTATGATAAAAAAATTTAAAAAAAAAAAAAACTCCATTATGAAAAATATATAATGTTAAAATAGGAGGAGCTTAAGAAAAGTGCATTTTAGTTTCTAGGAAAATATATTTATAGTTAGTTCTCTTTTCTATGATAGTGGAGATAATTAAAAGGATTTAATACATCTTTAACAAGTGCTCTTAGGGACTTGTTAACAAAACCCAAGTTTTATATATAAGCTTGTTATTATACTTAACAAAATTATAGAATTATAGAATTTTTAAACAAAATTATAGAATTACGCTAGGCTTGGATTTATTTTATAGAATTTTTAAAATTATAAACAAAATTCGCTTGGTTTCTATTTTTATTTTCAAAAGTTGTAATGAAAAAGTTAATATCGCTTAATTATTATTTTTCATTTCTTTTTTTGTCAACTATCACCCATTGCTCATTGTTTGATGAAGTTAGTTCCTTAGCGAAATGATTTTTAAAGATATTATGTTGAGACGAATGCTCACATCAAAATCACGCGACCACAAGAACCAACCATGCCAACGAAGACTCTGCGAAACTTCATAAAATCACCATTATTACTATTGGCTATCATTATCAGTTATCTTGACTTCCAACCACTTTTTACTAACAGTAACCACTTTTGATCATCACCTCTTGTTGAAACCACCTTCAACTACCATATTACGTGGTCAACCGACCATCAACAAACAATTTCAACCACCACTTCTCATAGCCATCAAGTTCGCGACTATCTCTAACCACCTTTTGTAGCCAACCTTTTACCTTTATTTTCAAAATAAATTGTTAAAATACTTGTGTATCATGCTTAATATTTTTTATAATTTAAAAAATAATAAGCTATAAATGTTATCAAACAACACCTTAGTGTTCTTAATTTTTTTTATTTGCTACTAACCATATAAAGCTTGATATATAATTACTAAAATATATATTAAAATTTACTTAAATAGTTTTAGATATGAAAAAATATTTTGCTTGTTTCCATTTTTCAAAAAACACTTTTCAAAAAATTTACTTTTTGTATTTTTTGTTTTACTCAATTTTTTAATATTTATAATTTTTTTTACTTTTTAGACACATCTAACATAAATACACCTAAAAAGTAAAAAAATTATAAAAAAATATTTTAAAAATTTACTAAATACCAAAAATATAAAAAAATACAACAATTCAAGATATATTTTGTATTTTTATGTATTAATTTTTAAAATATTTTTCACAAATTTTTACTTTTTAGGTACATCTAACTAAGGTGCATCTAAAAAGTAAAAAAATGTTTAAAATTTTAAAAATATTCACTAAAAACAAAAAATACTTAAAACAAAAAATTCAATTTTCAAAAACTTAATTCAAAAACTCAAACCAAACACACCGACATAACCATCAAGAAAAAAAAAATTGGTCTTTTTGTTCTATAGTTTAACCAAGTTAAATTTATGACAAGAAAAGCACCAAGAAAATTTAAAATTATAATATCAAAATTAAATCAACTGTAATAAATTATCACTTAAACATCACTCTTTGAACATTTGTAAAACAACTCTCATAATCCAATACCACTAATATTTCACAATATAACAAAAACAAAAATTATGATAAATTTATGGCAGATTGATTTGATGTGCCCTAGCTGGACTGCTAAGAGAATAGTGAAGCTCCTCTCTGAAAAAAAAAATAAAAATAAAATAAAATAAAATCTTATATGGGCTGGTGTTGAGTAACTCAATCACACTTTGGGCTTT